>JAHWFP010063196.1:0-14222 GCA_023313725.1 Lithobius niger
TCGTGTCTGTGAAATGATTGTATCTGTGAAACGAGTGTCTGTGAAATTATCGTGTCTGTGAAATGAGCGTCTGTGAAGTGATTGTCTGTGAAATGAACCAGACCCCTCTGTAAATGGCCGGGACACTTCTGGCACACATTGAGCAAGAAAATATCACAACAACGTTCCGAAATAACGTCCTTAGACCAAGCAAGTGGCTGAAAAGTACTTGTAAATATATAAACTTGTAAATAATAAACATTTGTAAAAGAACAACTGAATACCGTTCCAAGCAGCATTTTACACAATACACTACGTTTACTGGAAACCAAGTAATCCATGCAATTCTTCTATACAGATAGTGCAGAATACAAATCAAAATCGCTCCACACAGGAACTGTGAGTAAAGTAATGTCAAATTCCTTAATCCGAGTGTAAAATTACAGATAGGCTATTTGGAACGAAATCGAAACTTTTACCAAATGATTTAATTGCGTGGAAGAGGATGGTGTGCAAAAACTATAAACACTAAAAATAATTAGTCTAATAAAGTTGTGTACTGTTCCCTAAAAAGGTTAGCTCTTGAGTATTATGGTTTGGGTTTGACACTTTTATTGTCTGTCCAGAGAAAGGTGTTTGCGGAGGACGGGATTCCACCAGTTGTAATTAACAATTTTTAACAGGCTTGTTTGTCCTTGAAGTTGTAGTTCTCTTGCAGCTGTTGTAATTTCAAAGGGTCGGCCGTTGAACGTAGTAATATCTTTCAACCAGGGAACTCGGCCAAGGCTAGCTTGATACAGCAACATTGGCGCATTGCCCTCTTCCTTAATTTCTTTGTGTGACTACTTTTTAAGACTGCTGAAATATGTTGGACTAACGACATTGCTCCCGGACCACTGCACTGTGACTGAGGTTGGCGCTAGTGACCTAGCTGTTGAAGCGCCATTAAACAAACCTCAATGCCCCATGACATGGACATTTATGCAATCCTTCATTTATGCAGATAACTGTAATCATTCCTGGCCCAAAAATACTAAAGAAGAGGGCGATTTGTCAAGTTTTCTGGTTAATAGGGTTAACCTTGGCGGCCACTCCTTGGTTGAATGATATTACTACTTTCAAAAGCCGACCTTTTTGAAACTTGGTGGCTGCTGTTATGCCGTGCTTGAGTTGACAAAGATATTGCAATTCGGCATTTACCAAAAACTAGCACTGAGGTCCGGCCATCCCTGCAATTATGAAATTGCAGACGTTTTATCACTTGATTTTGACACTTAACTCCCTGTCTGTGTGTCTGCTTGTCCGGCGATGTCCAGGCAATGTCTTATCAGATCAGGATGAAACTTTTTGATGCAGTTATGGCTACAAGAGTGTGGGCGCTGCTAAAATTCTCTGCCTTTTTCTGAACAAGGGAACATGATATTCGTATAAAGAGATGAGTGGTGATTATGGGTCGACTCCATAAAATACATCCTTGGCACACAAATTTTAAAAAACGCAATATTTCTGCCCACTCTTGGGGGCCGTCATCAGGAACATACACACTGCAAAAAACATATTTACAAACTGTTACAGTTTTCATAAAAACACATGGTCCAAAAGCTAAAATAGAGCAAGTTGTTTCTTACAAGAGTAAAACGAGGGAGGTTTAAGACCTAACAAAGACTAGCGGCTATTTCACCGGAAGTTAAAAAGTAAACAAATAAAAAAAGTAAAAAATTTTACAAAATTATACCCAAAAAATACCCAAAATTATACTTGATTATGTTGCATGGCTTGCAAAATTTCTTTCCGCCTTTTAAGACTTGGAAACTTTTGGTTTAAATTGACCAGTCTCCCCTTGTTGTTCAGAATGGTTATACCTTCCAGCTGTTTCCTAATACCCATGTGTGATTCGGCAAAGACGATAGATGTTGCTCCCCAGTTTGGTATGTGGTTTGTGTCAATATTATGCTTCCCAATTGTATTGTCGAGTTTTTTTTTTTTGAGGTGTTTTCCGCTCGTACTGCTGCCTCATGCTCACAAATTCGGCGTCCTGTTGGGCGCCCCGTTTCGCCATGAAGAGGGCCCCACAAAATTTATCATTCCCTCCGTTCCCCCCCCCCCCCCACATTTAACGGCATATACAGAGTTGCGGATAATTTGGAGGTGTTCCGGAAGTAGAGTGCTAGGTGCTGGTGCCGGGTGCTGTGCGGTAGTCTTGGTCAAATTTCTGATATTAGGGAGGGGGGCTTGTACCATTCGGACCCCTTGTCTCCCGAGTTTTGCACAAAAGGCTGGGAATAAAAGTGGTACGTACGGGAATTTTGACCGTCCCTGAAATTCTGGTTGAAGTTTGTTTTGTGGGGCTGCAGGATGGAGTTGATGTTTACCTTTCTTGTCGAAGCACTTTGCAAATGAGGGTTGGGGGGGGGGGGGGCACTTTTTTTGAGTATATTTATCGTAAATTAGCAGTTCTTGCTCCCTCAGATCTTCATTGGTTGATGAGTGGGCAACACTCCTCTTGGTTTCGCCTTGAAAAATCCCACGGAGGGTAGAAGCAGGGGGGTGGTTTGACTTAAAGTTTGACTTGTGGTCCGGGTGGGCTTCTGATAGTGTTTAGTGGTGAAGGAATCACTGGTACGCCGTACAGCAATGTCGAGAAAAGGCAGAGTTATTTCGGTTTCGAATTCCACTGTGAATTGGAGGGATTGGACCATGTGTTTTTATGATAACTGTAACAGTTTGTAAATATTTTTTTTGCAGTGTGTATGTTCCTGATGACGGCCCCCAAGAGTGGGCTGAAATATTGCATTTTTAAAAATTTGTGTGCCAAGGATGTATTTTATGGAGTCGACCCATAATCACCACTCATCTTCTTAAACAACAAAGCATCCTACTCCTCACCCTGTCAAATGATATTCGTAATACACCCTATGCTAAATCGTGACCAGCGCCACAGGCAAAACTGTGCTAGATTTCAGTTTCAGAGTTCAGTTTCGCTTTCGATTAAGCGACTTAGACGAATTATTTAGAAGACATTTTGAGGTCGCAAAAGTGTAAAAGCAGGTTTACTTACTCTTTCGATGTGGCAGGCTCGGCGGGTTAGCAACGGCAGCCATTTTGCATGCGCATTGAATTCGAGTGCGACGAGATGATGTTCAACTGTCCTTTCGTCATTGTGCGGTGGAAGCTGACGTATCCCGTGTCGAATTAGCTTTTAGCGAGCGAGTTTTCATTACCTAAATGTGCCTTAGGTTCAAAATTCCACCGATTAAAAATAATTCTCGCTCAAAAAAATGAAGGTTTTAAATTCCAACAATTTTCAATTTAATTCCATCAAAAGTGCTCGATTTAACTCACTACACTTCTGTCAAACATAAAATAAAAGAGTGTCGACTAATTCACGACTGAGTTTATTTTTATTTTTTATTTATTATTTTTTATGTCCCTAATTGATTGTATTTTTTCCCATATTGTGTGATTTTTTATTTTTTTTTTATTTTTCTTCTTTTTCTTGGTTGCAAAATTAAGACCAAATGGGTAGCCACACAATGAATTTATAGACCTTCGGAAACACTCCCTGAATAAAGTTTATCATACAAAAAACCCCATAAGGGTAAAGACACCCATCAAGTTTTTGCTATAGAAAGTAGTGATATCAGAGCCAAAATGGCTGCAACCAAGTTTGTGGTTCGAATCATGATCACTCTAGCTTAACTGACAACACCGAGCTCTCAGTTAAGATTGAGTGATCACGATTGGGACGGAAAACTTGGTGGCAGTCATTTTGGCTCTGATATCACTACTTTCTATGTCAAAAACGTGATGGGTCCCTTTACCCTTATGGGGTTTTTGTATGATATCACCCCTTTTGGTCGTCTTATGGTTTTGCTGTAGTGTAAGTATTGATTTTTGAGCTCCTTATGAAAATATAATTGTAAATCGTTTCTTGAACAATCCTGAAGAAAATCGTAACTTTGGTATAATTAATGGTCTCTGATTAATTATGTTTCCAATAAAGTGGGCGTTGTATTCATTTGACTGTAAAACAACTGAGCACGATTAAGTTAGTTTTATTTTGTTAAGGTTTATCTAGGTTATTTTTCTGTTTTTTTTTTTTTATATTTTTTTTATTCAAGTAGCGGTAACCCTGGACGGATTTTCTTCAGCAACACTCGGACCTTCGTCTCAACACTCTGAATAAAGTTTATTATTATTATCATTATATCATTTAATCAACGCATTACTTCTTTGCAGTAACGGTGACGTGCAAGGCGGCAATCGTCAACAAAGTATGAAACGTGCACAGAATCCAAAACCTCGACACGTTCCACCATTAGTACACGTAGGAACCTAACCCGCAACACAAGAGTTTGTTGGCTGCCTGCAGTAATTTACGACACTTTACCACTAAAAGGTTTGATTCCGTTCCACTCGCCGTGGGGTAAATTGTGTGTGGTTCTTTTACGAAACCCTCATCAGAGCATGAATTTTTAAAATTCATTTCACTCATTAATATATATTGGGACTTTAGCGCGATGGGGGAGGGATGGAAGGGCAGATGACGCACTGTGTGTTGCCCTCAGGGAGGAGGGAAGGGTGGGTAGAAGGGAGAAGGGGGTAGAAGAGTATATGGGGTCAAACAGAGTTGGGGGAAATAACTGACCCGGTCATCATTACGTGTGTATGTGTTGGAACATGACCCACCGCTTTGTAAATCCTAATTAATTGTCAATTTCTCGTCTGAGTAGCAGACGGCTACCGCACTATTATATGGAGAAGGTTTGCTGTTCAATGGTGGGATGAAATGGTCGGGGGAGGGGGAAATTAAGTGAGGGGCGGCTGGCAATTGACGGGACACGTGTCGGAGGGGCAGGGGAGAATAAAAGGGTTATGGATGGGGAGAGAAAAGTACGTCCTGTGGGACGATACTCATGCGCAACTGGGATGCGGCGCTACCATTAGGTCCGTGTGCAATTCCCAATTTCAAATTTCGGTCTTGAGCGTGTGATGGTACCCTATTAATGTTGTACCGCCCCTCGTGTTGTTGAATTCGTTGCAAGAATCACAAATTCGGCTTGCATCACAGTAATTCGACTTGCTTCGGAGCAATTTAGCAGTGTTTAGTTCGTAGAATGAAGCCATCAGTGTTTCAGTTCGTGAATGTGAGGTCTATTTTACTTGCCATGTACGTATAGTGCTCCAAGTGTATCTTTTATAAATTTTGCAAAGTAAATAGTTAGAAAATGTATTTATCAAGTTCGTTTATTAAACAAAGCTTAGTAATGGATTTAACCATCGCCATGCGATTTATTAATTTTAAAGAACAACTTATCGCTGGTTGCTATTAAAAGAACTATAATTTCACCAACGAAGACTGTAAAATCCCAATTCTTGCCAGGGACGTCTCACACGGGTGGCGGAGGGGCCGCTTGTCTCTGCCCTTATCGCAAAGTGCTCCTTTTCTGAAAGAAAATGGCCGACATTTGCTATTGCTGGAGCAATGGTGAAAAAGGGCCCAAAATAAGTCGATAATGGCCAAAAGAGGGCCAGAAAGCGTTAAAATCCGCAAAAGGGGACAATGAGGGGTAAAAAGAGGTGGAAACACCACCCAAAGGAAGAATAAAAAGAAAAAAAAGCAAGTTCCTCCTACCCTCTCTGGTACCTGTGTACGTCCCTGATTCTTGGCCATGTTTTAAATGCAAAAGGAACGATTTAGATCTGTTGCGGAAGTGCAATTACGGAATTTAAACAGAGCTTCTCGGTTTTTTTTTCCATTTTATAATTTTTATGATTATTAATCTTTATTTCAAGGGTTGGTGGAAACAAATCGGGTCCATCATGGGAAACCTGAGCGTGCCACGATTTACATTACCGTTGTGTGATGTAGACCAGGGACCTTCTACTATCTACAGGTGAAAGCGTCTGAGCTATAGCACAACTATTTCCCGTGGTAAAGTATAAACGAGTGAGATTCAGTTGATGACGTTTTTGCTTCCAAATCAATCCTCGAAACAGACGACGCTTGGTTTTTCGAAACCAATAAAAAGGTTTGTTTCAACTAGCGAGTAGTTATCAACGAAATTAATGAATAATTACGAAATATCTCATCGATCAATCTTTACTGAACGTTAAAATACACATTATTAAAACAAAATGACAAATTTTTACCGGATTACCCACGTCGAGAGTTGGTGACGTCATTACTGCCGAACCAAAACAATGACGTGCTTTTACGATGATCGCTTGTGACGGTGCTCTCCGTCTGATAACAAACGTTGCGATTTTTACTCGCATTGTCGATTGTATTGGTAGGTTAATTCACTTTAAAACAATTTAAACAATTGGAGCGGTCCGGCTTACGTTTGATGATGAGTACTCGTTCGTTTGTTAGTGCAATTTTGTGTCGATTCATCAGCAAAATCAAAAGCCAATGAGATGCAAGAATCAGAAAACTGGCGCGTTTGAAGCAGCTCTCAAAATCTCGCACGGTTTCTCGCGGTAAAGCGTAATAGTAAGTGAGCCCACCCTATCAAGGCTACGTTTAATCCAAGCTCCCTGATGAATACTTAGTCGTCGTTCGCCGTTGTCTGTTCCTGTGCACATGAACTGCCCGGATGCGTTCACCGCTTTGGCAGCTTTAGAAAACTGAAATACTCAGTTTGCTATTTCACCACTATCCTTTATAATTTTTTTGGCAAACATCTTATACAATTCTTTTCTTCGTAGATCTATTAAAATGAATCCTTTCCATTTAACAGTATTTGATTTCAAAAGCTCCGATTACATGTAATTATTTGCAAATGATCAAAACTTAGCATGGGAGTCAGCAGCCTCTTTGATCCGGGTTTACTAATGCTTTGTGCGTTAGGCCTAAAGCGAATTGAGATGCGATTTTAACACATATTATAAGCATCTAAAAGCGATGGGTAGACACTAGACACCCTGAAAAAACGAATGATGGCGAATATAGAAAAGTAATAAAACATGGTATTAAACAGCGCATTTTTTTCTGTATTTGAAAATTATTTTTATCGGGAGTGGAGCTATGACTGCCCTATTTTACATTATTCGGAAGTGTTCGTTATTAAGGCACTTTCCGAAAAGAGCAATCCTTTGACGTCTGGCCTCCTGTTTTACTAATGCTTTGTGCGTTAGGCCTAAAGCTAATTGAAAGGTGGCACAGCACCTTTATTAACGCTCCTAAAATTGGTGGGCATAAACCTTGAAAAAATGCGTGCTAGCGAATACAGAAAAGTAATAAAACAGTAGCCGCATCGCTCGCTTCTCTCGAGGAGGTTTGCATGAAGAAACTATGACGTCACGAACAAACATCGTGAGGATAAAAATTTAAACTTTTACGTTATTTTTGCACGGTTTTTCGCTTGTTTGAGGGTCATAATATCAAATTACAGCGATGAAAATAGGCCTAACCGAAGAGCAGGGCCGTAGGAAGGGTAAGGCAAGCAAGGCGCCCGCCCAGGGTGCCGCCTTGCTGAGGTACCACGCCGAATTCCTGCCAAACGTGTAACCGTGGAAGTGGATGGTAAAGCACAAATAGTATTTTTTTAATAGATCGTGTTGCATCAAAGTTCAAAAAAGGTTTATAGAGAGGCATTTCAGTATACTTGCTTCTTGGTTCTTAAAGAGATGCTTGCACCCGAAAAATGCGAAAAATGGAGAGAAAAAAAGATTTTTTATTCCGGTTGAATTAGTTATACTGAAATGTTTATTTTCTGGTTGTTCTATCGAAACATATTACTCTCATCTCTCTATCACCTTATCTGAGGTTTTTTGATCAGTTGACAAGTACAAATTAATACGAAATCCCATTAGTTCAATAAAAAACACTTTTTTTTTTATTTGTCAATGTTCATTGTCTTCAACTGCTTTAAATACGTAGTACAGGTCTCTCGGAGTAGTTACTATGTAGTTACGTGAGCCTCAATATAATAACCGTTTTTGATACAGGTAGTCGGTGGAAGGGGGAGGGTGCCATCTACATCTAGGTGCCTCGGTTCTGGAGGAGTAAAGGTACAAACACACTCACATGCACGCACATCAGACGTTTTTAATGATGTAGAGCATTAACCGCGCAATTTTTTGGCCGTAATTGTAATTTGTTTTTTTCACGAGTGGAGCTTTTTAATATTGCTTTATATTTTAGGCCAGGAGTGAATAAATGCCACACAGTTCCGTAGGACCTCGTAGTATCCTTGTTGTAAGTCGCGCTTTGTCTTCCACCGTCTGCGCAAGGCCGTCTGGGAGAGAAAGAAGCAGTTTACAGTTGACTTGACATCGCCAAAATCGTATTTAACCAAAGCAATGCTAAGAGCTTTAACTTCCTATAGCAATTTGCTTGTTTTTCCTCCCGACTCTAGGAAGTTAATCCTAGAGTCGGGAGGCAAAAGAACCAATTTCTTAGTTAGTGCGGCATACTAAATGCATTCCTCGTTAATGTTCATTTAAATATTATTGGTTCTCGCGAACTGACATATGCTTGGATTATTCGCAGCAAAGGGAATGTTTTTCATACGTATTTATCCGGTGAAATCGTACGCAACGTAATTTTTTACCCACGTATTGGGGAAAGTCAAAACGGACACTAATTCGGCAATCGACCGAATGGGGTCAGGACTCGATACGAATCGTTGAACAAAGGTGAGAATTGTGTTGAACCAATGCCACCTACAGTAAAGGCCTTATCAGATCAAACCAAAAAAGACGACTAAAATCAACTATTGACATAGAAGCAAGCGTAAGTTTGCTAGGTGCTGCCATCTCTACGCCAAGCTGCGAAATTTCAAACTAACCGACGAGGGTTCCAAATTCTGTCAAGCGATGACGCCACTTGGCAAACCTGTCGCGTCGGTATTTGTGTCGCCTTATAGCGGAACATTGTGGAAGGCAAAGCTGATACGGCCTTTACGGTATATAGGTGGCATTGGTTGAACATGCCTCCTTCATACCATGCCGCTCCTGGTTCGGCCTAAAGCCAACTGAAAGGGTAGAAACCTTGATAGAACGAGAGACAATGAATACAGAAAAGTAACAAAAACACAGCATGAACCGCGCATTTTTTTTTTAAATTTGTAATTGTAAATTATTTTTTTGACGAGTGGAGCCATGACTTCCCTAGTTTAGGTTATTCGGACGTGTTCGTTATCAAGGTACTATCCGATAAAAAGCAATCTCTGACGTCACGCCGGAGAAGAAATAAGATTTTTAGCAGCCTGAGAAAAGAAAATATGAAAATTCCTATTTTAATTGCGTAAAATCGTATAAGCAACAGATCACAAAAGTTCTTTACGTTTAGGAGTTACATATACGACCAAGAGTCAGGGAAATTAACGAAAATTTTCCCACCAGATGATGCCGTTGCGTAGTTAGGAGAGGATTTTGGGTATCGGCTGAGTCGGCACTAATTGGCGCTACTTAGCCTGTGTTTTTACTACTTAGCATCTTGTCTAGCCGTTCTGTACCGCTCTCAAAACTTCAAACACCACTCTACCACAGGACTTTACTATATTTTTTTTTTAGTACTCTGAAATAATCTTACTCTTCTCTTTGGTTTTAGACCATGTATATAAAAACGGAAAAGTGAAAGGCTCACAAGAAATAACTAAATACAGATGCCAACCCTGTTTACATTCCCTTTTGGACTTATATGTCAGACTGCCTGAGCGGGAAATCGAACCCAGGACCTTTGAAA
This sequence comes from Lithobius niger, assembly GCA_023313725.1. Classification (NCBI taxonomy): domain Eukaryota; kingdom Metazoa; phylum Arthropoda; class Chilopoda; order Lithobiomorpha; family Lithobiidae; genus Lithobius; species Lithobius niger. Next base: position 9,674 of record JAHWFP010063196.1, read on the forward strand.
CCAAAGGCCAATGTCCTACCACTGAGCCATACTGACACGGCCTATTTTTTTTTTTAAAGGAAACGTCCATAGGCTGCAGTAACACATGCAAATATACATAAAAACAAACACTTTCACGTTTAAGTGTTCTATTCGTTTCACTTGGAGGATGGCGCGGCGATAAGCGTCCCTCCAGTGACAGTTCGAACGTGTTTGTTTTTATGTATATTTGCACGTCTTAAATGCTGCCTACGGACGTTTCCTTAAAAAAAAATCGGCAGTGTCAGTATGGCTCAGGGGTAGGACCTCGGCCTTTGGTTTCAAAGATCGTGGGTTCGATTCCCCGCTCAGGTAGTCTGACATATAAATCCAACGGAAATAGGTTTGCATCTGTATTTAGTCATGTATATAAAATACAACAAGTCATAGCTAATGTTTGTTTCCCTCCTTTTTCTACTGTCGTAAGTAAATCTATCTGCACATGATGAAAATCACGACTGAACGGTATAAGAGATGTGATTGCCACCTTATGTTGCTAAAAAAGAATCATTTCCGCTAAGAAACTCATGGGGGGGGGGGGTGGCATTAAGGCTTAATGGCGCGTCGACAGCTAGGTCATTAGCGCCAATCCTAGTCACAGTGCAGTTGGCGATCAATGGTGTCGAATGCCTTCTGTAAATCAGTAAGAACAGCCTCATGAGATGAGAACAACCATTAGAAAATGAATTTGAATTAATTCGTTAATGTGTTTAAAAGTATTTATAAGTATATTATTTTTATCTAAGAAGTTTGAGATGTTCTAGAAAAAAATCCTTCAATAATTTTGTTTGTGTGAGACACAAGAGCGATACGGCAGTAATTGTTTACATCAGTTTTGGAACTTTTTTTTATGTACTGGCCTAAGAACTTGAATTTTAATTAGTCCTCTGACTAGGTTTCAATAGTAATAATTTAGGTACTAAATTTTGAAAAAAATAGACCAATTTTCCACGGGCTCACTAATGTGAGACACCATTAATTCTGATAGACTTATTTATTCTCACATTCTTGGTAATATTAGTGACCATAATAGTATCAGGTTCAAAAATACCAGTAGAATTTTAACAGTTAACGAGGCACATCGCTCGCTTCGCTCGTTCTATTGGCGTCATCTCGCTTCGCTCGAGGAGGATTGCATGAGTTAACTATGACGTCATGAAACAAACATCATGAGGGTAAAAAAAAAAACTTTGACGCCATTTTTTCTGGGTTTTTCGCATATTTGAGTCATAAAATCAAGTTAGAGTGATGAAAATGCCTTAGCGCAATTTAATTATCTTCCATTTGGTCCTACTCCCATCTTCCATCTTTGTAGATGCCTTGGTTTCAGAGGAGTAGAGGTACACGCACATACGCACGCACATCATACGTCGTTAATGATGTAGATGTTATTATTCGTTAAGTTATAAGGAGGGGTAGGGATGATAATTCTTGGCCGGTAATGTTCCTATGTGTCATAGAAATTAATGAATTTTTGCCACTTCTAAATTCTTGCTTTTATGAAAAATATGATGTGAAAACTATAAAGAAAAGTAACGTCAACTCCTCTGCTTATTGAGCATTTCCTTCCATTTCTTTACTTGCGAAACCTGTACTTTTTTTTTTTATTCCATAATGAGTAATTGTTTTTTTATTTTCCTTTCATCAATTCGATAACAGTTCCAAGATGGAAAGCGCTTGCGAGTGTGGTCGTGCGTCACAGCTGGTGAAAAAGATTTTTATGCAATCGTGATAACTTGAATTCGTTTCCAAGAGTCCTGTGAGAGAAATTCTGTGAACGTTTGTGTAATATCGTACATCAGCAGTCAAACGTGTTTTACGAAGCCTTTGAAGCATACAAAGCCCGAAGCATAGAAAGCGATGTTAAAAATGCGACAACAGCATCTTGTCGTAACATACTAACACAGTTCGTACTGCTGTAACTATAACTTATCGGGCTCAACTAATTCATTTAGGGGCCATTCAAAAACCACGTGGCAGTTTTTAAAGCCATTTCTAACTCCCCTCCCCCCACCCTGTGTGGTCATCTGTGGCCAGATCTTGGACTCCCCCCCCCCCCAAAAAAAAACCACGTGGCTCATAGCCACACCCCCCCCCCCCACTCCACGTACTTAAAAATAATGCACCTTAATGTGTTTTTGACAAATGCGGTACGACTTCATATAAAATTTGTTGTTGTGCCGTACCAAATTTTGTTAATTGATTGTGCTGACTGTGACACCCAACAAAGTATCGCCATGCTCCACTTTCGTTTTAATAAACGCAGCTGTTGCGTGAAATATTTTCACCATTTTTTTTTGGCGATCTGCAACGGCCGCTACACCAAACTTCATCCGAGATTTCAACTTGAGACGGAAAGTAGAAAATTGTAACCCAATATGTTCATTATTTCGTTGGCCATCACTGCAATGAATTGTCCCACTGAAGCACACTATTTAAATAAATTTAGTACGAGTGAAGGAAATGCAGTCCTACGTAGTTAAAGATTTCTACGATAAGCCGCGGTATCTTTCACCACTGTGCGGGGAAATTCAATTCGGTTGACTGGGGCTGAGACGTTAAGGTTGATGTGATAAGATATGCGTAAATCACCAATCCATTGAAGATAAGGGCTTTCCTTTCAATGCAATTGCCACGTGGTTTAATTGGAACACCCCCCCCCCCCATGGGGGTTACTTGTGGTCGAAAGCCGACTTCCCCCCCCACTCCCTGGTTTTTGAATGGCCCCTTAGACCAATTTATGAAATAAATAAATAAATATACACCTGCCATGAACGCTTATAAATTGTTTTAAGTTGGGTTTATGTGTTGTAGCGAGTCCATCTTTCGATGCGATTAGTGTCCAATTCTACTTAATTGAGGCTTAATGGCGCGTCGACAGCTAGGTCATGAGGGCCATCCTCAGTCACAGGCTTGATGTGGTCAGATACTTACCAGTCTTTTGGGATTAAATTCGGTTCGTGAATCTATGGCGACTTTCCACGTATCCGGTCAACTTCAATTTCTTTGATATTTATTACTTTAATTTTAAAACTGAAATAAATTTTCACCGTACATCCTCTTTTATCTGCCTTCTTTGTAGAAGCCATACTCAATATTTTAAATCAGGACGAAGGAATATTTCTAACCCCGGCGCAATACTACTGTTCCACCGTCCTCGAATGTGACCACCACCATTCTGTCCTCATTGAGTTCGTTTTTACCGCCAAAACAGCAATCTATTATTCGGCATTTTTCGCTAAGCCTGTTTAGGGCGAGGGGGAGAGGGAGGGGGGAGGTGGCGGGTGGGGGGTGGTCTTTTTCCTCCTCGTGGCAACTCACGCTGCCATTACTCACGTTCAAATTCCACTGACATTTATGGGCTTACGCGGTTTAAAAAAATAACGCCTTTCTTAATCGATTCACACATCCGCGAAAAAAGCCATAATTTATATACCTTTTCCATTTTAATACGACAACACCTTCAAACAGAAATAAAAATAGCCGCGTCATTCACGAAGAAAGTAGGGTGCGTTTTCAAAGCGAACCCGCGAGTGAGCTTTCAATTCAGTCCGCGTCTTTGTAGATATTAAGTCCTTTTCCCCCCACGCCTACGGTTTTTTTTATGTGTGTGTGAAAGGGTGGATGTGAGGAGGGGGGAGGAGAAAGGAAGTGACTGACTAAATTAGTTCGGGGGGTTTTCGGTGGAATCTTTTTTTTTTGTCGTTGCCCTACCCCCCGGGGAGGAGTCAGGCCCAATAGAAGAGCCCGCTTGCCGAGATGGCGCCCCAATTTTCTTCATTATCTTGAGCAAATATTTTGCCTCGGCTCGCACGCGCCACCGTCTGGTGCCTTATCGAACGGACCCTGCCACCAAGTAAGAACCCTCCATTATTTGGGGAACACATTTCTCTCTAGGGTTAACGGCGGAAACTTTTATCTCTGACAGCCATCTTGGTTACTGCATGCCGGGAAGTCAGCGTGATGGCTTCGTCAGGCTGCAGCGACCTCGGGTGGCAGATTAGGTCCCTTCCTCGCTCTCGCCTGGATAACAAATCTTGCCTGACAGAGACTCGGAAAAATGGTAATTGAAAGATTACCAGCACAAGAGGTGAGGAAATCGCGTCGTAATTGGATGATGTTACGCAAGTTTTAAGAAAACACACACGCCCGTTTCGTTTATCTCCTTATCAAATGATTAGAGAACGGCCAATGGCGGCACCAAGGCCCGGGCCGCCCCCCCGCGGGGGTAAAAAGGGCAGGAACATGCGAATTGGCCAAAGTGGCTTTGTGGGTTTTCTGGCCAGTTTTATTGAATTTATGCCTAACATATACCAGCAATACGTCAATATGTTCATAAATTTCCAAAAGTCATTTTCGTCGAACGTTGAACAGATCGATATACTCAGTTATCATGCAGTTTTCAATACCGGTGTAGCTGGCTTTGGCTTTCGACGCTTTCAAACGATTCTGTTTTCTGTAACCTAAGTGAAAAATTCACATGGGCCCGTGCCATTTAGAGAAATGATGGGGGTGGGACGCCATGAGTTTT
>JAHWFP010063203.1:0-51952 GCA_023313725.1 Lithobius niger
CCACACACGTGTCTACTCTAAATGGTACTGCGTCAGAACCTTTAAAGGTCTAATAAAATTAATTTTAACTACCGTAAGCTCCTGAGGAAAGGTCTGCCAGCGCTGTCTTCTTCCATCTGAGCCGCACTTGAAGCCAACGCACGCTGTGTACGGGATCATGCTTGAGTGGCGCCGATACAAGAAATATTTGTCACTGTACTCGATCTAAAACAGCCCGTACTGCTAACACCAGTTCGTGGCATCCAATCGCACCGTATCTTCACGGATGCACAAACAATAACACTGCACCAGTATTGACGTCTCCTTAAATTAAACGATTGTAGAACGAGTCGTACAGGGAAGCCAGTCAGGATCGCACAACGCTTCAACCACGCAACTACCGTTAATAATTTTGCTTCAACGTCCGGATAAGATAGTAGTGTCCACCATGGTGAAACGACAAATACACATACGGCTGACGGAGCGTACGGCGCAGCTAATGCCACACGAGTAGGCTATTAAACCAGCAGCTGCACAGCATCGCCAGGCAGTCTCTATCAAAGCACAACACATCCATCACCCCCTGCGCCAGGAATAGTCTACTCGGGCGGCGGAGGAGGGGGAGGCGGAAAAAGACTTTCGCGGCCCTGGCCGACCGGCCCACCGCAAATCCATCTATCGCTACGCTAAAGAAACCGCCAACGACCAAATAATAATAAATAAAGAGAGAAAAAGAAATAAAAAAGCGCTAAACATTTACGCAATGCAAGCTGTAAAACCGGGCTTTTGTAAAACCGGCCACCGAAATATTTCTTTAAGCAGCTTCTCGTTTTTTGTCTGCTGAAATTAATGAAGAATTGAACAAACTCACATTAATAATGCACAACAGAAACGCAAGATAGGCGGTGAAGTCGACACAACAGCAAGGGGCAGCTATTAACAGGTCAATGCCTAGTTGTTTTAGGTTTAAACGAATCCAAAAATAAACCTTACAACTTGCAGTTAATCCGTGTAACCGCTGCGACCACATCCCCTCATCCCCCCCCCCCCCAAAAAAAAAACAAGTGTATACCCGTTTCGCCGAAAATTAAGTTCTGATCATACAAAAAAAACTTAAAGGGTAAAGGGACCCATCAAGTTTTCGCTATAAAAAGTAGTGATGTCAGAGCCAAACTGGCTACCACCAAGTTTGTGGTCCGAACCGTGATCACTCAAGCTTAACTGACAATCACCAAGGTGGCAGCCATTTGGCTCTGATATCACTACTTTCTATGGCGAAAACTTGAAGGGTCCCTTTACCCTTTTGATACTTTATATCACCCCCTTTGGTTGTTTTATGGTTTTGCTTTATGTTAGTATTGATTGTGAGCTCCTATGAAAATATAATTAAAATAGTTTTGTTGAACAGCCTGAAGAAAATTGTCATATTGGTATAATTACACAGTGTAGTACACGATGAGATGATTTATTTATTTTAGATAAGTTACAATTACAATATAACATATCAATTTGATTGTGAAACGGACACAATAAGTTAACCGAGGCTCATTGTTACTCGGCTATTATAGAGGACAATTATTTCGATAACAGATGGGGGTGTTCCCAACGTTCACGAAAATAGCACCACAAATGAATACAATCTTTGGAATTACAACCTCCCCAAATGTCAAACCATAAAAGGCACCTACTGGAGTCAAACGTGAACTGAATGTCAAATCTTAAGCTTATCGGTCGTATAAATTATTTTATCTGAGTGGAATTAGTTAGTAGTAGTATATAGCACGAAATCAACGATGTTGAGATACTTTTTTCTTATTGAAAACCTTTACGCACAGCTCTGAAGCAGGACTTTGTGTTGTTTACTCGGTAACCCCGTCAATCTATACAATTTCTAAAGCTTTCTGTCACATTAATATTTATTATTCAATGCCAGAAAACGCCGGTTTAATGTCTCGGGTAAGAGAAGCAGTAGCTAGCTTTCGCCCAAACAAGGACAATGTCTGAACAATCGGACGCCGCGGAAATCCAACAATCTAAACTAGATGGGCGAAGCGCTAGCGTGCTTTTAGATTAAATTTCGGCGAAAAGGGAATTCCCGTTTCGCGGAAACAAAATATTCTTTTTGACGTTGGTTAGGTAAAAATGCATTCCTAAATGGAAGGAATGTGTAATTAGTTGCGGTTTCTGATGTTACATATTTAGCCGCGGCAGTGCGTTCGAGGCACGTCTTTTGGAAAATAAATTTTCGGCGTAACGGAAATATTAAGACACGTTCAAATTCGGCGAAACGGTCCCATCCAGCAATTTTCAAGTATTATGCCTAATATTTTTAGAACAGAATTTTCCATATTTGTGAGAACCCCGTTTAACGTCAGTTTATGTACGTTTGTTTGTGACATAAAACGTTTTTTTCCTAAATTTATTTATTAAAACCTTCTATTGTCAAGAAGAGAAATGAAACTGCAGTCCCAGGACGCTACAACAACCGTCAGTTTTTAAAACTGACCGAATTTGAAGATATCGCAACGTACACATGTATTTTTACCAAGTCACAACAAAAATCAAACCAGAAAAATACGCGCACTAAAACAACAAGTAATTGAGTTATGAAGAACACAATTACTCGGTTGAGTGCGACATTGCAAATGGGTTTTGTTGATCATGTTTTGCTCGGGGTCACTAGCCTTATAGATCGGGCTTCCTCACCGATGTCGGCTTAGCCATCCAACAGAAAATCCGAATTTCTCGGAAAATATTTGATTAGAAATGAAATCGTCGAACTCGATCATTCATTCACTATAAGCTCCGTCCGTTGTCATGAAATTCTTAACAAAATCATAACAAAATTGCGAACGTTATTGTGTCCCCAAACAAACGAACAAAATACCCAAATTCAGTCCCGTATTCGCCCTCACTCGTTTCGCTCGCTTGGACAATAACCACTACTCAAAAAGGATGCATCGGGTTATCGAAACCAGCGTTTAACAATCAACTGGACAACAGATTGCGCTGCATTTGAGCTGTGCTTTGTCTGCTACTTCTTACGTAACGATTAATTATTTTGTTTTTATTATGCTTCAGAAGAATGGCGCAGAAGAGGGTGAGAGCTGCCCTCGATTTAGCCCAATACACAGATGTAGACTGTAGACCATTCTTGCCTTTTGTGTCAGGCGCTAATCCCGTTATCTAACTAACACTAATGTTATTATATGAGAATGGGGTTAGGGAATGAGGCACGGCTTATAACTAATATCATTACAGCCTTTGAGCATGTTACTTTTACGTCGTGAAAACGCAGGGGCGCCGGAATTGTATCGACACGGAGTTATGTTAATTCTGGAATTTTCTTAAATACTGCCCCGTGTGTGGGACCCGGAATTACAACAAGTCCGGATTTTTAATTTGTTTTAAAAGTGTCTAAAATAACCGGAATTGTGGCAACAGGGAGTTACCGTAACTCTTATGATTTTTCTAAAACACGGACGCCTGCAAGGGAACCAGAATTACCATAAATACATCCCAGCCTTAGTCGCGCTACCGCACTCGCTGCGGCTATACGTATAACCATCAGAAACCGCAGCCATTTTATTGTCAAATTAATAATTAGACACAAATCGCTGTAAATAATATTAAGGAAAATAGGAAATTAGCCCTCAGTGAAAATTATACACTAAAAATAACGTAGTTCGGTACTCGGATTGGCCTCATGACCTAGCCAGTAGAGGATGTGGCCATAGCGATTAAGGTGCTATCAAGTGATCTGTGGGCGAGCTGGGTAGCCGGTTCGAATCCGGGTCATGCCACTCCGACGAAACGTAAGTGCATAAAGGTGGCTTACTGAACTACGTTATTTCTAGTGTACAATTTTCGCTGATGGCTAATTTCCATTTTCCTTAATATTGTCAAATTAGACAAGAGTTAGAGAGGGGACGCGGAATTGTACCGACACGGAGTTACGTTAACTCCGGAATTTTCTTAAATACTGACCCCTGTGTGGACCCGGAATTACGGTAACGCCGGATTCGTAATTTTCTTTAAAAGTGTCTGAAACAATGTGGAATTGCAGTAACACGGAGTTACCGTAACTTCTTATTTTATTGATAATAATATGGTTGCGGTGTCTGATGTTATATGTATAGCCGCAGCGATCGCGTAGCGATAGCGAGGCAGCGACGTTATCAATAAAATCAGGAGTTGTGGAAACTCCGTGTTGCTACAAATCCGGATTGTTTCAGACACTTTTCAAGAAAATTACGAATCCGGAGTTACTGTAATTCCGGGTCCACAAAGGGGGCAGTATTTTTTTTAAAAATTCCGGAGTCAGGGCCGTAAAGTACGGGGGGGCAGGGGGGGCAACTGCCCCCCCAGGATTGAGTTTGGGGGCGCCAAACAATTAAAAAAGTTAGCGAGACGGACCTACACAGTAAATAAAAAAACGATAGTTTTTGAATTTTGAACGAATATTCGAAGAATTATCTTCTTATAGTGACAAACAATGGCCCCGAAGTAATTTGTTGCTGTTGGACATCCTTCTACGATGATGATGTATAATAGTTAGCATTTCTCCTTTCGCGGTGTATGGGAAGGGGCGCCATTTCTGTACTTTCGCGGTGTATGGGAAAGGGCGCCATTTCTGTGCTACGATGATATACAATTATAGTTAGCATTTCTGCTTTCGCAGTGTATGGGAAGGGGCACCATTCTTGTACTTTCGCGGTGTATGGGAAGGGGCGCCATTTCTGTGCTACGATAATGATATACAATAGTTAGCATTTCTACTTTTGCGGTGCACGGGAAGGGGCGCCTTTGTACTTTCGCGGTGTATGGGAAGGGGCGCCATTTCTGTGCTTTGCCCCCGGGCGCCAAACTACTTTGTTACGGCCCTGTCCGGAGTTAACATAACTCCACGTCGGTACAATTCTGGCGCCCCGTCAGAGCAACTCTGTGTTACCACAATTCCGGAATATTTCAACACTTTTAAAACAAATTAAAAAAACAGGAGTTACTGTAACTCCGGGTCCACACGCGGGTCAGTATTTAACAAAATCTTGGAATCAACGTGACTCCGTGTCGATACAAGTGCGCGCCCCCAAAGCGCACATGAGGGCGGAAAGTGTTTATTATTTTTTTTTTCCAGTAATTTCGAAGCTGATTTTAATTATTTTAGGCATGCAACCCCCCCCCCCCCACCCGGGGTTTTCGGGCCGACCGCCCCCCCCCACCTCACTCACTCACTCCACCCCCGTTCCCAAAGAAATTATTACTTAAATAAAAGCAGCCTATAAAGGACATTTGTGCGCAACCAAACTCCAGCCACAATATGGAATGCAACCGAACCGATGGTTGATTTTTTTTTTTCACTTTTTTTCTACAGTGAATTGCTGCATTCAGCTAGCTTTCGAAAGCAACAGAGAAAAAGGGTTTACATATACGTGAATTCTTTACTGCCTGTTGGCTTTCATGTGTAGCACGCTGTTTGGTCGAACCTTCTTAAATTACAAACGCAATTGTCATTCCCAGCCAGCGCCGAAAACACCAAGGCCGCGATTCGGAATCCCACTTAGCGCTATACCTATATAGCATCTATTCGGCACCTGTTTAGCGCCTAACCCAGCCAGAACATTCTTGCTTTCAGTTATAGTTGCAAGTTATCACCTAAAACTAAAAAACTGCAACTTCTCGAATTTGAAGACCAAGCATCGCCTCATTAAAACGTGCGATGTGTGTGCTTGTTCCTCTACTGCTCTTGAACTAAGGCACCTGCAAAGAGGAGAGTAGCGCCAAATGAAAAATAATTTAATTACGACTCATAGTAGGCCTATTTTCATTGCTGTAATTGATTTTTTCCCCTCAGATACGTAAAAAACTGCTCCTGCTCATGACGCTAAAGATCAATCAGGCAAACTTAATCACATCTGAAAGAAATAAATTAAACTGTATGAAGCGTAGGTCGACGCCAATAGAGTGAGTGAAGCGAAAGATAGTGAAAAAACCGTATGTTGGCTCTTTGTTTACAACGTTAACAATTAATGGCAGCGCTTGAAATGATGAAACTGTAGTGGAAGCTTTTTGAACGCTTGACAACTCTACATTATAAATTGATCGAATTGATTTTATTACAATTCACTGACTTGAATTAGATTTTTCTTTGGTATAATTGATTAAATTACTTGAAAGGTACTGCCATTGTGGCTGCCATTTCAGTGTTCTTTCATACAAGTTACTTGACTTACCAAGTCATTTGTCAGAACATCGTTGATTTGATTTGAATTGATTAGCAGGGATAGTGATGAGGACACGGAAAAGCAGTGCTTGAAATGATGAAACTGTAGTGGAAGCTTTTTGAACGCAAGACAACTCCACATTATAAATTGATCGGATTGATTTTATTACAATTCACTGACTTGAATTAGATTTTTCTTTGGTATAAATTATTAAATTACTTTAAAGGTACTGACATTGTGGCTGCCATTTCAGTGTTCTTTCATACAAGTTACTTGACTTGCCAACTCATTTGTCAGAACATCGTTGATCTGATTTGATTAGCAGGGATAGTGATGAGGACAGGGAAAAGCAGTTATTATGACAACCAATCCAAACGCATAAAATTAATGAGATATGATAAGACGAGTATGTCCCTTCTTTTCACGGCAGCAATAAAATAAGTGGAGCCAGTTCATTCTTTGCACGGTAACAACGAAAAGGGGAAAATGGCCGACATTGAGAAGGGTAATGTAGATTAGTAGTAACAAGAATTTATAGGGATTTACCCCTGTAAATTCTTGGTAGTAACAATCAGTAACAAACGAAAAATTACGACATGTACTGTTGACTGAAAACTCTAAGGCTATCATACTTCATGCCCAAACAGAAACAAACGACAATGCAAAACAGACTGAGCTGTATGAAAACATGGCTTTTTATATTAGACCATGCAGGGAGCAGCTAGTTTTTTTAATTTCCGTGATTTCCTTTAATTTGATTTGACCTGAATTACAGCAAATTCAGGTCAATTCAGCAAAATAATTTACGGAATTCCATCTAATTTCGGCATCAACCTACTTCATCCAAACCGTAAGCCAGCGAAGAATATCAGCATAATCGACAGCAATGCCGCATCAGAATGCAACCCGATAAACCAGCTACCCGATGAGAGCGCATTGGTGCAGATCGCGAGTAGCTCTTCTGCAATCCAATAATGGAAGCTACCGATGAGTATGCGACGGTGCAGCTCTTCTGAAATCCGATAAAAAAAACAACACACGGATGTAGCGCTTCTGCAATCCAATAATGAAGCTGCTGACAGGTGTGCGATGGCGCAGCTCGCGTGTAGCTCTTCTGCAATCCGGTAATGGAAGCTACCAATCCGGTAATGGAAGCTACCGACAGGTGCACGATGGTGCAGCTCACATGTAGCTCTTCTCCAATCTAATAATGGAGCTACCGATGGGTATGCGATTATGCAGCTTGTATGTAGCTTTTCTCCAATCCGGTAATGGAAGCTACTGGCGGGTACATGATTGCGCAGCTCGCATGCAATCTGGTAAAAGAAACTACAGACAGGTACGCGAAGGTCTACATCGCGTGTAGCTTTTCTGCAGGCCGGTAATGGAAGCTACCGACAGGTGCACGATGGTGCATCACACATGGAGCTCTTCTGCTATCCAATAATGGAGCACCAACGGGTATGCGATTAAATATGCAGCTTGCGTGTAGCTCTTCTGCAATCAGTTAATGGAAGCTACCGGCGGGTACACGATTGTGCAAGCTCGTGTGCAGCTTTTCTGCAATCCAGTAAAAGAAACTACAGACGGGTGCACACGATGGTGTAGTTCGCGTGTAACTCTTCTGCAATTCGATATTGGAACTACCGATGGGTGTACAATGGCACAGCTCACGTGTAGCTCTTCTGCAGTCCAGTAAAAGAAACTACAGACGGGTGCACGATGGTGTAGTTCGCGCGTAACTCATCTGCAATTCGATATTGGAACTGCCGATGGGTGTAGAATGGCACAACTCACGTGTAGCTCTTCTGCAATACGATAATGGAAGATAATGACAGGCGTGTGACGAGTTGCATGCCATCCTTCGACAGGTTACCTTTACCAGTTAGACGGGTTGCCGTCATTATACGGTTTATCAGCTAGTTATATCAAGTTAGTCAAAATTCCATGAACTTCTCCAGCATGGAATCCGTCCTGTCCCTTTTATTTTTGTTGTAGTGTTATGATTTTGGTCTGATGTCGTCCCATCCCTATCTGAATACCCTTCTTAAATTCTTAGGAACGGTGTTAGTGGCTCAACCCCCCCCCCCCCGGGCCCCGGTACATTCCGTCTTCCTTCTGCACATTACGTGGCAAAGCCTATTATTATTATGTTAATGTCGTATTGGCCAATTTTGCCGCCAACTCTAAACTTGGAATGGCTTTACAATCACCAGATGCTAACTTATTCCAATATTCGGCATTGATCGTCTTTATGCCTGGTGTACAAAATGGCATCTTGCCATACACCCCTACACATCCGCAGTGCTTCACCTCGGCGCCCATAATCCGCACTTGAATATATTTAGGGGGCTGCATTACGTGACTACACAAACAACGTAACCTACCTAGGAATTTTTTTAGATAAACTTAATCTGCAGTTATTTCTCAAGCCAATTTTACCTCCCTCTTAATCAGGGTTGGGACAAATCAGAATTTAAAGAAAATCTAAATTTAAAAAATTTAAATCGGAATTTTTTTTAAATTTAAATACAATTTTTTTTTAGGCTTATATTTACCAGTCTTTTGGGGAAAATATTAACAATTGCAAAACAATAAAACTAAAAATGTTTTAATTGAAAATTACTGATAGCAACAGTAGCAAAACAGAAGTCAAAGTAAGGCAAATTACGATTCGTCAGTTTCTGCGGTCTGACCATATGACATATCTTTTTTCTTACATTATAAACCAAAATCTCATAGCAGACATGAAGCAACCGCAACGACCCCCAGAAGGGGAACAATGAAAACGTGCGAGTGTGTCAATTCCTTGGCATGAAGTTGAAACTGGGACGTTGTTGCCCTGAAAAGAAGTTGAAATTGGCACATTGTTGCCGCGACTAACAATTTGCTCTAACAATTATCCTTCTAACTCAACACCGTGGTAATCTCAAGGGCACGTATTACATGACGTCATGCACACTTCTTTTCACACGTACGCATCGATTAAGCCACAGCGAAAGACTGGGAGTGGGGGGGGGGGGGGGGCAAAGTCAGCTGTTACCATTAGGCATACGATTACGCATTAACTGAACCTAGACGAGAACAAGCAGGCACGGGAGCCGGGTACGTGTTCAACTACGTATAGCAAAGAGGACAAAGGGAAGAAAACCAAGAGTAGAGGGAGAGGTCGGGATAAAAGGAGGAGGGGAAGGAGAGGATCGGCGGAAGGGGAAGTGTTACACAAACAAAAATCGACTGTTGCAGTGAACGATCAGGCAGCACCGAGCAAATACTGGGAAATAACCACGGGTCAAACAAATCCCCGGGCGAAGCCGGATACGATGCTAGTTATGTGTATAATAATGTTTAGTAAGTATCATCTTACTCTACACACAGATGTAAAACAAGGCCTCATTTATTAATGAACAATTGAACATTGAACAATCCTGAACTGTTTGCATCAATCGTACTCAGATTCCGGTAAGGGATTCGTCGTACTGTTAAAGCGTCTCATTAAAAACACCAGCTTGGCTGTTTTTTTCAACCCCCAGACGATTTCTTAATTTCGAATGAACAAAACCATATGACAAAAAAATGTGAGACACCAGCTGAGGAAGACGCAGCCATCAGAATTAATTAAACGAGTGTTTTTCTGTGCGGGTCAACACTTCTTTCACTGCATTAAAAGCATACTATCAAACATTATCCTTGAATGGGTTAACACGTTCTACAAACTAGATTACCATGTACTTATCACACTGAAACTGCCACATAACCATTTCAAACTAGGAGTGGCACGATAATTCGGTTATATCGCGCTAAAATTTTTTGTCGATTATCGTGTCTCACTTTTTTTGATTAATCTAATTATCGTGCAAACCCCGATGCTCAAATTGTTATATCTCGAAAACCGTAATGGCTAGAAACAAGCGGTTTGCGGCGTTGCGTGCGGAATTACCAGGGCTCTCCAACCAAGTGTGTAATACTGTTGCTAGCCACTTCTTCTGGAGAGTTAGTTTAATGCAGATAATATTTAAGCATTAAGTAGCAGCACAACTGCTGAATTGTTTCTCCACATGGTGAGGAAGTCATGGACAATGGCACGTGCATTTCATGTCTAATTGCCAAATGTTGAGTGCCACACAATTCACATTCGTGAAGGTTGCACTGTAGGCTTCAACCAACAAAATTAAAATGGTTATTCCTGCCCAAAAATTTGTCTTTTCGAGATATTATCGATTATCGCGATATTTACAAAAAATTTTACCGGGATAAAAAATTTTTATATCGTGCCATCTCGATATCCAACACATAAACCCCACGGGGTTTACCCTTTGAGCACTCCAACTGAGCTGCACACTTCTTTTGGGGAAAAATTTGAACAAACCCACAAAATAAACAATTTTGGTAAATCAATGGTTTAAAAAATGTCAATTGATTTGAATCTTGATTTAAATCAAACAACGCTGCTGTTAATCAATCGCACTATTATCTCCCGTCACGGAAGTTTATGTTCAACTCTTGTCTCAACGCTTGTCAGTTCCATTCTGGGGCAGGCAGTTGAATTTTGCTGTGTCTATCTATCAAAGATCTGCATGCTTTATAAAACATTCACAGAAGCTTTAGAAAGGAAACGGTTTGTCGCTGTGCTCACCACAGCAGTGTTTTAAAAGTGCCTTCTGTGTGATGGCGTGAAAACCAACTTTATTTACAATGTCAAAGCTCCCATGCAGGGCCATTACATGAAATGGCTTGGTCAAGAACACAATATAAATATAACAACACGTGGTAACATTATTTGTCTATACAGAATTCTACTGCATATCTTCTAAAATCATTAAAAACGTATGATGTGTGTGTGTGTGTGTGTACCACTACTCCTCTGGAACCAAGGCATCTACAAAGATGGGAGTTAGGACCAAATGAATGATAATTAAATTGCGCAACCGTTAGGCCTATTTTGTAAATTAAAATTACAACATTTGCGTCGCGTCATGAGCGCGACATACTTTTTTCTCTTGCTTACTTGCTACTTGGAATGCTATTCCTACATCAATGCTTATGGCTCCCTCCTTCATTAGTTTCAAAAATAGGTTAGATGCCCACATCAACCGTATTTAATTGTTCTCTATTTTAAATTGCCTATTTTCTTAGCACAGTTAAATTTTTGAAACGAATTAAACAATATTTGAGAAGTAACGTGGGTGTACGCTGATTTTTTGAAAGTACGTTTCCTTGTACGAAAAAGAAACGTTTTTTTGTTGATTTTTTTTACCTTATTTTCTTCTGTTAGTGTAATTTACGTATTTCCAATTTTTTTATTATTGCACGATACTTGTGTTAAAAGTAAATGATTGTACTACTGTACACACGCCGACGTAAACGGCATACATACAAAAAATGTCGGACGTTGTTATCCTATGGCTTCTGTGATAACTGCATGTTACCCGTTCGGAATTATAACTTGCATCAGACTTGAGGTAGCCCACAAACGCATGTATTTATTTTTTATTTTTCTCTATTGTAATTTAAGGTCTTTTTTCTCTTAGTAATTACTGCATGTTACTAGTTTATAATTCATAACTCTACTTATTTCACTATCTGGTTGTTACAAATAGTATATTTTTTTTCAACAAATTGTCGTTTACTCAGTATTTCAACAATGTTATTCACTTGCAACCTCTTCTCCGTTTATGTCATTTAATGCCCTTTGGGTGGTTTGACTCCAGAACTTAAAGTTAATAAAGTTAAGCTAAAGCTATTAAATGAGCCAAAATTCGCCCGGAAATGAGTGGCACTTGAGTTTGAAGTGGGTGCAATTAGGTGGAGTTGATTCAACATAGGCCAGGAAACTGATTGGCCTTCGGATTAAATTAACAGGAAGGAATTTGAAGTGTATGTCAAAACGTTAAATAAATAATACTAATCGATTGCAGTGGAAACTAAAGCATATGAAAAGGAACTGAACTGTGTGCAACTGAACTTGACTAATGAAACAGAATTTTACTTCATTTGTGCTAGGTGGGGGGGGGGGGGGAACCATGCCCTAAAACCGTACTAAGGGAATAAACTCTGGATGGTTGGTGAAGTGCAGCACCAGAGGACTGGCACCGTGTCCTTTTATTACCTTAAGATGCACGACGTTATTCAACAAGACAATATACACAGTTGGTAGTATGTGGCACTAAGTGCACCACCTACAGGGTGATCAGTTTAGTTGTGACCCAGCTTAATAGCTAAAGTACTACTGAACGATACGTTATGAGACCCGGGTGACGTGATGAGGCCACGAGGGGTCACTGATTGGACAAGAAATGGACGACCTTGCCAAATGTTATCAAGGTCACTCAACTGCTAACTTCTTAAATATTCAATCACACACCAGGAGTATAAATTAGGAATATGTAGGGAATATTTACATTACCAATGCAAAAAAAAAATAAAAAATAACAAAAATCGGACCAGTTTTGCAAGACCTATGAAGTACCTAAAATGGCTACTTTCAACCCCTGAATGGCATTCCATTCAAACACTCTGTCGTGCAGGAGCATCGCTTACTTTCAGGGGTCGAAAGTAGCTATTTTACGCATGTCATAGGTCCTACCAATCTAGTCCGATTGTAGTCCTGTTTTTTCCCCCATATGTCGTTTTTTCCCCCCTACATATTCCTAATTTATACTCATGGTGTGTGATGCATATTTAAGAACTTAGCAGTTGAATGACCTTGATAACATTTGGCAAGGTCATACATTTCTTGTCCAATCAATGGCCCTTTTGGCCTCATCACATCACCCAGGTCTCGTAACATATCGTTCAGTAGTACTTATCTCTCAAGCTGGGTCACAACTTAACTGATCACCCTGTATGCAGTGGTTAATAGTACTATAACTAGTAGTTGCTTAATTCAACTCACAAACACTACACTCACCATCCCTTCCCCCCCCCACCCCAACACCAAAGAAGACTATGTACAATTAATGTTCCAGTTATGTCCAAATCCCACCCTCTGATTAATCGCGTCCGACGTAAAACCTTGGGAATATTACCCTATGGCCCCAAAATAAAACATGTTTAACCAAAGATTGTTCATTAAGCCTACTGAAAAATAGTTCCAAACAGTCGTCAACTCTGTGGGGCAGCTTTTCTTTGTGTGACGATATCTTTCAAGGTAAACTTTTCAAGCTGGTTACTCCGAATTGGCAAGAGGACTCAAATAAAGCGGTTCATGTGGCAGTGGCATTACAGGTAAACAATTGGCTGTCGATTCAACCTCCCCTTATATGTTGGAGTTCGAAGTGTAGCCATTTAGACATAACGCACAATGCTGTATAAGCGCAGCCGCCATAGTAGCAATTTATACTTTATTACCGAAAAATCTGAGTAGGGATTTCTCATCAGTCTGGAGTATGAACCGTCTACTATAGAGATACTGATGGTAAAGCTTTATACCAAAGACATTCGATAGTCTCCTCCGGATTCGGCTTTGTCTAATGACCTAGAACCAGACACAAAGGCTTTATCTTCACTGGTAGGCAGTGTAAGCACAAACCAAGACCTACCTGGTTAAGCAACTCAAACTAATTTTAGTGTAAGTTTGTGGTAATAATGCATCAGAACTTGAGATTTACGAAAAGTATTTCTAATGTTAGTCACTGCCATCAAACATTTTTTCGTCCAGAGCCAGGGATTTTTTTGATTAAGTAACTTATTCAGGAAACTTGGGAGTACTGGTTCAGGAATCCTAAATAAGATTTTAGTTCAGAAACGTTTTGCGGTCTACGGCATCCTTAACCTGAGGCATCATACCATTTTTAACAATAATGAAGCAAGATATTTCACCTGAGTTTGACTCAGTTTACACTTGGACTTTTTAACCCTCACACCATTTTCCTGCAAGACAGAACATACGCAAAACAACGCAGCGTCGTGCTCCGGTCTATTACCAAAGACAGGAATGTCGTCATAGAAAGGAAGCAACCCGAGAATGCCACGAAGAACTTGTTCCTTGCAATATGTTTTTGAAACATTCCAGGTGAACTAGCTAACCCTATAGGGGTACATCCTTTGCTACTCGAACAACTTCTACAAATGTTGATAGCAAGAACTGCCTTGGAGTCAACGTCTAGCTCCATCTGAAGAAAGGCAGCTCTCAAATCCATGAAGACAAACTTATCACAACCCAATAATTCACTAAATAAGTCGTCTGCTCGAGGGACGGGAAAGTATTTGGTAACTGGCTAAGGGTTGACTGTAATGCTGTAGTTACCGACTATACGTATGTCACCATTAGGATGTCTTCAAGCGCTACACTCCCTTCGCAATCGGTCGATTTCATACTCCACGATCTCCTCATCAAGTGGCACTGGTCGGACCATACAAAAGTTCGGTTTAACATCAGATTTAAGTCGTATTTCTGCTTTGTGATCTTTAAAAGTTCCCAGACCTGTTTTGAACAAGTCGGGATACCGCTCAACGACATTGTCACAAAAGTTGGTATCCATAATAAGTTATCTAAAAAATGTCAACATTGAAGAACTGATTCAGGCTGAGATTAAACTTGGCAATCCAACTTTTGTCAAAGCTGGTTGATTCCCAGGGACTACAGCATTCAGGGTTTCAGTTTGACCATTTCAACTAACAGTGCACCCTAAACTCCTCGAGGTTTAACTGCCTCACCCACCCAAAACTTTAAAGTAGTTTTCATACCAGTTAATCTGAATCAAGTTAGAATCGCAGCCGGAATCAACTTCACATGGTAACGTGTAATCATTCAAACTACAGTAACAACATATTTGTGACTTAATTTTTTTAATAAATCCTCGTACTAATGGTGGAAATTGGGCTCCTTTTTCACTCATAACTAGTGTCGTCTGAATCGGATTCTGATTGTGGATTCTTATACAATATAGTGTGTTTTCCTACCTTATTTACGAAAGGCATGGGTCGGTAACCGAATTTTCGGTTTTTACTGATAACCGACACTGAAACCGATTCGGATTTAGCGTCGGTTTTTCATAGCGTGTTCGAAAAATCAAAGATTGATTTGTTGTTTTAATTTTTTTAATAATTATCATTTTCTACGTATAAATAACAGCAACGCTCCTAGTGATAAAAAAAGAAAATAATAAAAGAAAATGGTGCCACGGTCAGGCCCATGGTCAATAATGCCGCAGAAAGTGAAAGCGGGGGCGAGTTGGAAACTAGTAATACTATTGTAACGAAAAAAAAACTAGAAAAACGGGAGGAATGGGAGGGTTCAAAAACCTATACCGAAACCGGGGTTTTGTGGGTATTGTGAAACTGGAACCATAGTCGAAAAATGAAACGGACCCATCCCTAATTTACGATTCTGTTTATGTGAGCCCGGTACTTTTTTAGATTAAGGAGCTGTATGCAAGTAACGGCTAATTCCAGCTTTTCCTGACTTGGAGACGAATTTCAGGCGCACGAAGGCCTCTCAAGTTTCACATTAGTGTGAAACTTTCGCCTTTTCACCAAGCCTCTTTTAGACTTACGGCTTTCTTTCTTTAACTTTAACGGTAGAATAACCACTCTGAAATTCCGTAACATTAATCTCAGCATCTCAAAAGCGAGAGTAGTCTCACAAGGCTTTATCAAATGGTATATCTTCGGTTTCATTGGCATTAATCCCTTTTGAGTTTGAATACTTTTAATCCCGCTTGAGTTTGAATACTTTTTAATGCCGGTACAGAACCAGTCATGCAATGAGTTTTTCAAAAAAGAATCATATTTGCATAGGGCATTTTTAAAGAAATATCAAGTGGTGTTCCAAATAGTAAAAAAAGGGCATGATTCTGCGGCTGAAGGGCAAACAAATGGAGGGGGAGGAACGGGTTGGACATATTTTTGCACTCAAGTTTTCACGAAATAATGCATCTAAAGTTTCAATTGTATTGTATTGGAGGCGTACGGAATTTCGGATTTCGACTGGCGACGAACGACTTGCACATATTCCCATATCATAATTTGATTTTTGCCTAAATTTTTTTTTAAAACGAAAAATGAGTTTGAAACTTTGAGGAAAGGGGTTGCAACTGCTGGTGCTGCACTGTTCCAAAATGTGTACTGCTGCTCCAATTGACAAGACTGGTGCTCCACATGAAGCAGCACTTACTATGTTAAAAGATGCCTTGCATTTGCAATACATGAAGCAATGTAATACTTTCGCCTGGGGCCTTGTTTCGCTTTTGAAATACCGTTCTCTCAGTGTTAAACGAGGAAACTGGATCAAGGCTATCTTTAAACAATGGTCAATTTCCGTCAGAATTTTACTAACAGGTGTATCAAACGAACACAGGCTTTTTAACAAAGGACAAGTCTTTTTACCTATGAAAGCAAACAATATTTAAACCCGTTCAGCATCTGGCACATCAAATGCTGCAAATACCATGCAGCATGTTCAAAGTAGACGCCGCATGATTCAAACTCTTTAACAAAACTCCTCAATTTTTTTATGTGTACTAGGAGTTAGAAATGGGCCGGTTTCATTTTTTTGACGTCGGTTCCGGTTTCGGTTTTCATGCCCACAAAACCGCGGTTTCGGTAACGGTTTTTGCTGTCCTCTATCTCAACCAGATATTTTTATGTTTTTTTTCTTGGAACAGTAGTTTTACTATTTTCTAACTCGTTCCTGCTTTCACTTTCAGCAGCGTCATAGGCCTTGGGTCTAGCAGTGGCACCATTTTCCCCTGCTATTTATTTTTTTAATGACTAGGAGTTCGCGTAGAAAATGATAATTATTAAAAAAAATAAAACAACAAATCAATCTTTTGATTTTTCGAACATCGTTCAAAAAACGACACAAAATCCGAATCGGTTTCGGTTTTCGATAAACCGATAAAAACCGAAAATTCGGTTTTGGTTTCGGTTACCGACCCATCCCTACGAGAAGTAGCCATTAAGTCTACTGGATCGCCAAATATTGAACTGTTACTTACGGTGTTGCTAAAAATACTATACATACTAACATTATCACCTAGGGAATGACCTTTTAAACGTTATTTCGCCTTCCTCATCGCTCATATATGATGCCATTTAATGCCAGCGGAAGAGTGGCCCCTGGCAATAAAGGCACCATGTCTATGATCTGGGGACGAATTGGGTTGCCAGTTCGAATCCGGGTCATGCCACTCCGACAAAACGTAAGTGCATAAAAATGGCTTACTGTTGTAAGTTATTTCCAGTGAACGATTTTCGCTGTTTGGCCTTCTTTCTTCTTTCTTTCCATAAAGGCCATCAAGGTTCTTGAGAAATATTTGAACCTTTTTTTCCCCAACAGATGGCTCAAAGTGCATGCCGAACTTTATGAACCGCAGAGATAAGTTAATGATGCTAATTGAAAAAGACATTACGATTAAAATATTTGAACTCCGTGAGTACAGATTAAATAAAAACAGTGTGTCAGTTAGAGCACCCGCATCATGATGTGTTGATACAAAAAAACGTAAAACAAACGAAGAAATAAAAGCAATAATACGAGTGGTAAATGCATGGCATTGATAAGACAAAAAATAACGCACACAAAATACACCTACATAATAGCATGTCATTTAAGCTACTTAAGCGTTTTCAAAACGGGGAACATGATTCAATAATAATTCAATTTTCGTCATGATTCAATTTTTGTAGCTTCAGTACATTTTTCAGAATTTTACTGAAGAGTTGGAATTTAGGTTTGAATATAATAATAATAAGTTATTACAGTTACAAAAAATACAAAATACAAAGTTAGAAAAACAAAGGCGCACGGAGCTAAAGAAGCTTGTTACGTATGTACAAATTTCAAAATCAGTATACAAAATTATGTTTTCCTATATTAAATATGTTAGAATATCGCAATTAACTCCAAAATGCCAGTATTACCTGGTTGATTTTGGTTTTTATTGCCTGTTGAAAATATACATTACCTTTTTTATAGATGCCTTCCGAGACGCAGTTGATGTCGAGTGCTTCGTACGCCTGTAAAATAACACTTTTAAGCCAAGTGGCAATCATGCGTGTTGAAGTCGTGCCAACTTTATTACTAAAAGGGAGAAATAACTGAGAGCGTCCTCGTCGTATAGGTTTGGAGGCCTTTAGACAGAAACGAATAGCCCGAACTGGGCAGAGGGCTCGTTCCTCTTCGTCTCCTAGGTTGGTTGATAGGGAAGGAATGATGAAGGGACGAGTTCGTTCGTCGGGTTTTTGAGTCTTAGCACGGAATGATGTTCTTGGAGTCAACGTTACACCAGTGTAGTCAGGTAGAAAGAAGCAGTCTTTTTCTGTGGCGGAAAGGGCTTGTAATTCACTGCATTGGAGGCAGGCAGCTAGAACCACTAGGAACATTGTCTTCCTTGTAAGGTGGCTGAGTCTAGATGAGCTTATAGGTTCGTAGGGTGGAGCCATGAGTGCTGTAAGGACGATGGACAGGTCCCAATGGGGAACCTGTTGTATAGTGCGTGGACGGTGCAGGTAGAAGGAATGGATTAAAGACGAAATTCTGTAATCAGTGAGGAGGTCTTTATTACCAGCCGCTTTGAAGACAACATTCAAGGAGGAACGGTATACTAAGACCGTGGAGCCCCGGAGTCCACTGTTGAACAGAGTTGTGAGGAACCGGAGAAGGTCGTGTAAAGGGGGACAGATTGGATTAACCTGTTCCGTGACACACCAATGAAGCCATCGTTTCCAGTGACTGTCGTAAATCTTGTTGGCAGAGGATCGGACGGCTCGTGATGTGATGCGAGTGGCCTCGTTCTCAAGAACACCAGATGCTCGGAGGAGTTGGATGATAGTAGCCACCCGTTAAGTCGTAATGCATGGTGGTATGGGTGGAGGACCGTTCCTCTTTGTTAGGACAAAAGGTCCGGGTGGCTCGGAAGGCAACGAGGAGGATCGACGAGTAGGCTGAGTAGTAATGGAACCAAGCTGCTACAGGCCAATTCGGTGCTATCACGAGGAGTTGGCGATTTTGCGTAGGACAAGAGGGAGGAGACGAGGGGGGAAAAGGCATATGCGTAGAGGTGATCCCAATTGAAGGTTAATGCATCCACTGCCCAAGCACGAAGATCCGAGAGGGCCTGACGAACAGGGGAAGTCTGGCATTGTACCTCGTGGCGAAGAGGTCGACCATTGGGTGATCCCAGAGACGGAACAGGACGGAGAAAATGGTTGAATAAAGTGTCCATTCGCTGGTGGGTGGCTCCCATCGAGAGAGAGAAATGGCAATCACGTTCAACGACCGCGGAATGAGGAGTGGTAGGATGCAGACACGAAGTTGGATGAACAGTTGAAAAATCTGAGGGGTTACTTGATGGAGGGACAGGGAGTACGTCCCGCCTCCCTTCCGAAGGTAAGCAACAGCAGTGGTATTGTCTATGTGGACTTGTACTGTTTGTCCTGCTACATGGTCCCGGAAATGTTGAAGGCCGAGGAGGACTGCCAATAGTTCTAGATGATTGATGTGGAATGTCGTTCCAGTTGGCCATTCGCCTGAGATGGTAAGGTTGTCGATGTGGGCTCCCCAACCTGATTGGGATGCGTCCGTGAAAAGATGGACCTGAGGGAGCGGTTCGTGAAGAGGAACTGCAGCTGTCAGGTTGAGGACGTCCATCCACCACCTGAAGGTGTCGGTGGGGAAGGAGGTACCGAGAGGTTGGGACGGCAGAGATAGAGCCAGTTGGGGATTGCCCCAGTGAGCGGAATGGTAATGATGTAACGGTCGTGCCATCCACCTGCCGTAATGAACGAGGTCTGCGAAGGAGTCGACGATTCCGAAGGTGGAGGCGAGATTTTGGAAAGTGTGGAGAGGCATGTGTAGGAAGGTGCTGGCGGAACGTAGGTGATTTTCGATGCTTTCCGGGGATGGCATGACTGTTGAGTGTTTGAGGTCGAAGAATACTCCTAGGAACACGAAAGATTGAGCGGGTTGGAAACGAGACTTCGAAAGGTTTATGCCCAGACCCAGGTGATGAAAAAGAGACATGACGTTGTGTAGATTGTTGGAGTGTGGATTGGTTGGGATGGGGTAGAAGACAGTCGTCTAGGAAGGCATGGATGCGGATGCCTTGCTGGTGGAGATAGGCGAGAACGGGATGTAGGACCATGGTGAAGATGCGTGGGGCGGCGTTCAGTCCGAAGGAACGGCAGAGAAATTCGAACACCGCTCCGTCTAGCAGAAAACGGAATAGGTGACGGACAGATGCATGAAGCGGAATGTGAAGGTATGCGTCCGCAAGATCTAGCGACACTGTCCAATCGTTGGATTGTAACGAGTCCCGGATGGAAGAGACTGTTTCCATTTGAAAATGTGGGTTGAGGATGAATTGATTTAGTGGTTTCAAGTTGAAAATGAGGCACGTTCCGCCTGATTTCTTGCTGCATAGGCAGATACTGCTGTAAAAGCCCGGGGTGAACGGGGGTAACACAACACGAATTGCCTGTTTTTGAAGGAGCGACGCTATTTCCGTCCGGAGCGGAATGGGGGCTGGAGCTTCCAGTTCTCAAGGTGGATCTTGCACAGGGGGCTGCTGTAAAAACTTTACCTTGAAGCCGTTGAAAATTATAGAGAGAATCACTGGATCGGAGGTTACCTTTTGCCAAGCTTTGACAAGGAACTGAAGACGTCCCCCTACTTCTTGTGGTCCAGGTGGAATGTCAGTAATAGTCATGTACCTTCTTGTTGCGGGAACGAGAGAAGGAATGCTGTCGTCTGTCAGGAGTGGAGGGACGGCCCAGGGAATGACCACGTTCTCGTCCCTAGGAACGGGATGGAAAGGGCGATGCGGAACGTCGCATCGGAGGTGGAGCAGGGTCCGATGTCTTTGTGACCTTCCAATCTTCCTTAGGTTGGTCAAGTTTAGAGGACGGAACGGAATGTGGACGTCGATTCTGGCGATTCTTGTTGTAACGAGGCTTACGGGAGATGTCAAGGTGAGGGGCAACTTTAGGAATTAATCCGCGGAACAGGAATTCTGATTCGTGGATGGGCTAATTCCGGAAAAGATGACGGGTTGAACCGTGGAGGTCAGGTGCAGTGTTTAGGGCTATTTCTCGTAGGAGGAACGTGGAGTTGAAGAGCGTGCGCGTGAACCAATTCACGGCATGGTAGGTAGCAAAGCATCTCTTCCTAAAAACTTGATTGATGAGGAACGCTAGTTGGCAGGTGTCCTCAGGAAGAGGATCCATGTAGAGTCTTTCACATAGCGCGTTAGCGGCAGTGCTGAGGACGTCCGCTTGGGACGCAGCACGAAGTCCAAGGCAGAGGATGCGGTCGTTGTCACATAGGACGAAAACAGGAACCGCAGCTCTTCGAGGAAGTTAGAGGGAGGAGCAGAAATCCAGTTCGGTATCAGCGGTAAGGAATTCCGACTGAGGATAAGTGTCAAAGTTTCTAGGATTGGCCGTTCCTTCTCCAATGGGACGGAAGAAGTAACTTTCACGGCCTGGGCGAGGTGGAGGTGGGTCTTTATCTAATTCGAGAGGCGTTCTGTTACCAAGGAGGACGCCGCCGGTTCTGAGTAATGTGGTAAGAAGTGTTATCGACTGTCCCAACAACAGAGGCTGGTGTGGGAGTTGGTCACGCAGGCCGAAGCCAAAACCAGTTGCAAGGCCACGGCTCTTGGACACTGGGTCGAATGTAGAGGAAGGCTTATATAGGAAGCAGTCCAGAATGATCCCCTCAACAGTCTTTAACAGTTCACGAAGCGGGATTTCCGAGGGATCGGGGTACCCCTGGAACGGAGGGCCAGGATGATCTGAAAGGGACGGGTCAGGTGAGTAATAAGAATCAACATCGTAGTCGGCAGGAGGAACGGGTGGAGTCGGCAAAGGAGCTGGCGGAACGGAACGTGGAGGTGGGTTATCCGGAACGGTAGAGGGACCAGCATCCTCAATAGACGGACAGTGACGTTTAGGGATGGAAGCAGGCCAAGACGAAGTATATGCTGAGACTGGTGCCTTCCGTTTAAAAGTTTGGAGGGAAGAGTCCATAATAGTATGCATTTGAGACGAGGTGAGTGGATCGAGCATGCACTTGGGACGAGGTGAGTGGATCGTCGGTCCGCTGAGTGGCGGAACGTCCAGTTACCTATGGTTGGGAGGAATGTGAGGACAAGTCCAGAGGAGTGAGCTGCGGTCCCACATAGGAGGCCAGTTTGGCAGCAACTTTCCGGGCTTTGAGTTTAAGGCAAGCATACTGTTTCTTTGTTCGACAGAGTTCTTCGGAAAGGGAAAGCAGGTCCCATACCGGCAAAGGCTGGCTACAGGGAATCTGGGACGTAGCTGCAGTGTCGCAGGGTACTGGCAGGGATGGTTCGGAAAGAAGGGGATTCTGAGTTGGAAGCGCTTGTTCCAATGAATCCTGTTCCATTGTCAGTTCAAGAATTTCAACATTGTCCGCAGTTGGCAAAGCCTGAGGGGACGCGGAACGAGGAGTACGGGACAATGAACCGTCCTGTGGCATCCCTTTAGCACGTGGCATGGGAATGGCCTACCGAGGGATGTGGAACGTAGAATGAGGAATGCAGCGGGAACGAAGTGAACAGCACGGTAGCTAGAGAAGAAAAGGAGAGAAAACCGCTCATCTTCGGCTTTTATATGAAGGTAAGTAGCGAACCGGAAGGACATCTCAGATTTAATTTCTCTAGATTGAACAGCATTTTGAGAAGGAGAAAGAGGTAAAGGATATTTTCAAGGGAACTAGAAAAATGTTTTTAATACTTATATTAATAAGTAAAATGAAAGTCATAAAAAAAAACTTGTTAATGGTACAAACCAATGGTACTAACCAAGTTAATTATTAAACGAGGTTTTGTGGTAATAGTCACGGGAATATTAATTATTATTCAAAATCCATTGTTTCAGTTTAATTTTCATCTCGTTGATGTTCGCCAAATTTTTTAGAAATACAGGTATTTTATTAAATTTATTCGGTATTACACAAGCTCTATTTCTTTTTGCGTATGAATTCTTCCAAGTTGGATTTACTAGCCAATCTGATGAAGTCCTAGTTGGTCTGTTTATTTTAATTTAGAACATGCCATTAAAGTAATTGCTTGTCAAAATTTGATAGTAAAACACTCAAAATTTTATTATCTTATTGCCTGCTCTTTGATACAAGACCTTTATAGCTTTATTTTGTAATTTTTGTAGTCTGTGTAGGTAGCTTTTCGTAGTAGTTCCATAAACACTACATAAATATTGTATTTGAGAATTTATCCAAGCTTCGAAAAGATTTTTCTTAGTATTATCAGAAAGCAAAAATCTTATTTATATAGAAGAGGTATTGTTTTTCTAATCCAGCTGATTGTTAAGTCAATATGCTTTTCAAATTTCCAGTGCTCATCTATTTCAAGTCCTAAATATTTTGAATTGCTTACTTTTTCAATTTTTATAGTTTCACTTCCTACTGTTAAAGTTATGTTTTTTTCTGCACGCTTCAGCATATGAGAAGTTTTAAAAAAAATTGAAAAAGGTTTTTGCACGACTAATGAAAAGATTGTTATGTAAAAGATATCCATTTAGAATGTTAAAATCTTTTTGTAGCATGCCGATCATTGTGTTGTAGTTGTAGTTTATCGAAAGCATAAAGATATCATCTGCATATATGGTCAAATATGTGTTTAAATTTAAATTCACGATATCATTTACATACAATAAAAAAAGTGATGGTCCCAAAATGGAACCCTCTGGTACCCCATTCTCAATCTTAGTCCAGTTACCGAATTCGTTGTCAATTTTGACACTAAAAGTTCTGTCTTTCATGTAAATATCTATAATATTTAACATTTTCCCTCTAATACCTAGTTTATAAAGTTTTGTGTTACGTGTGTCAATATTGAGCGTATCAAAGGGCTTTTGTAAATCTATCTGTATAACACCAACATATTTACCTTCATTCAATGCATTTGTAAT
This sequence comes from Lithobius niger, assembly GCA_023313725.1. NCBI lineage: Eukaryota > Metazoa > Arthropoda > Chilopoda > Lithobiomorpha > Lithobiidae > Lithobius > Lithobius niger. The sequence continues at coordinate 24,099 of JAHWFP010063203.1, forward strand.
TTTGTCATTTATATAATGCAGAGCATCACAATTGTGTTTTTTTTGTTTTGATAGCCAAATTGATTCTTATATAAAAGATTAAAACGATTTACGTAGTTGATTATTCTTAATGCAAAGAATTTTTCTATTAATTTGTTTATGAATGATAACAGCGATATGGGTCTATAATTATTACGGTCATTCATGTTTTTGTATTTATAAATAGGGCGTATAATCTGTTTTTTTTTTTAATTCTCCGGCCAAATTTCCTTGTCAATAATTAGATTTATAAGTTTTTGTAAGACAATACAGGTGTTGTCTTTGGTTTACTAAGTGTTCCATTTGTATCCCATCAAAACCAGTCGATTTTTTTATAATAATGTTGGTTAAAACGTTTTTCAATTCAGTTATATTTGGGCCCTTGATTATCATCAAATTTATCAGTTTCGCTTGCTAAGTTATCTCTAATGTTCCTGTTACATTCTTGTTCCTATTTTCATTCTTTTTCTTTATTAATTTTGAAACTTGTTCTTTAAAAGTAGCTGCGAAATTGTTACATGCCATTTGAATTGGTTCTGTACAAGCTTTTTTAATCTGTTCTTCAATAGTAACTTTCGTCTTTTATTAGTAATATAATTAATTTTTCCCCTAATTTTTGTTGTAATTCCGCACTTTTTTACAATTGCATAATGAGTAAATTAAAACCATATTTTTGTTTCGTTAGTTTTTCTTTTAAAATGTCATTATTACAAACTTGTAAAATTGAAAAGAAGTGATCCACAACTTTAATCTTGACCACAAAACCTTTTGATATGTATTTATTAGACTTGCTATAAAAATGGTCAAGACACGATTTGATTACTTTTCCCATCCTGAAATCTTCTCTTGTTTCAGTGTTAATCATTAATGAGAAGCCCAAAGAAGCCATGAGATTTCCAAAACGTTTTATGACGTGTTTTTCACTATGATCTTGAGTTTCTTTTAACAAATTAAAATTTAAATCACCTGCTACTATAAAATTTTCACGTATGTTCTTGTTTTTTATATATCGTTTTAGTTCTTTCATAAATTTAGTTCGACTTGAAGGTTTTCTATATATAGTTAAAAGATTAAAATTTCGCCATTAAAAAGGAAATTTATCATTATTGCATCATTTTCGTCTATTTTAATACATTCACTATTAATTTCTATGTCCTCGTGAACAAATATCAATATTCCACCACCCCTTTCCTTTTTCCTACACACACTTAGCTTTTCGTAATTTGGTAGATAATAATTTACCACTTCATCTTAAATATTAATCTCCGTCGCAATAACAATATCCCAAAAGATATCCATTTTCCCACAGATTCCATTTGAGTCCACAGCTTCGGATATTTTACTGAATAATTTTAAATTGTTTGTTTTTCTTAGCGATTACAAGTTTCTCCTTTAATTCATAAAGCTATCGGCAACATCGTTGATATGTAGATCGTCTTCTTCAAATGTTGCGTGTTGTTCCATGTCTGAAAAATATGTCTTCTAATTAAATACTCATTCAGTCAAATTACGAGTTTATTTCGTTTCATTTGCTAATTTTCCCAAATCTTCATAACTTTTGATTGTTTTTACTTGCATGTTTTGCTCTTCCTTCTTTAAGTTGATTTTTCCATTGTTGAACCATTATGTATTTGTATTCTTTTTTTTTAGGAGTTGCTTTGTCCTCCATAACAGAGACTTGTAGTAGGTTGTTAGATGTTCATTTATAAAAATTCTTTCATAGTTCTTGTTCCCAAAAACGTTATCATTTGGAATCTTGTGTTTTTTCGCTGTCAGCCAGGCATCTCTGCCATACCTTATCTTAAACTGAACAATTATTGTCTCTGGTCTCATTTTGTTTCTGCATGGTAATCCATTTGGACAATGTTAACATCCTTTAGCTTCAGTTAGTCAGCAATTCTATAAATAGTATCTTCCATGTTTTCATTCTTTTCAGTTTCCACTCCATATATTTCAACGTTTTTATTTCGACTGTATTGTTCATTTTCATGCTGGCATTGTTTGATATGGTTCACAGTAGTTTTGATTTTGAAAGTTTCACTTTCTTTCCCTTCCAAGATGTGTATCCGTTTTTCTAATTTTGTTACACTTGTCCTCAGTTCTTCATAACATACATAATAATAATAATAAATGTTATTGCCTGAAGGATGGTAATGCTCGATGTTAATCAAAACATGTGTGAGCAACAAGCACAAGGATGCACATTCATTTTCATTTTTTTACAATTGATTCCATTTTTGGAATTACTTAATAAATTAAACAAAACATTTTGCTATCAGCTTACAATACAGTACAATAATATTTACATAAGTTTTATTTATATATGCTTCGTTATACGTATTATTATTTCCTTTCATTCAATAAAACTTTCTTCAGCACTAGTTTAACTTCATTTTTGTTATTACAGGGAGGTCCACAAAAAAACTGACGACCCAACATTTTCTGGTTAGCACCCCTCAGAACCAGGAGGGGACAGAAATCAAATAGAACGAAACGGGAAAATTTGTCCTTTCCTGGTTCTGATGGGTGCGAACTAGAAAAGTTGTGGACCACCCTGTATACAATAATATTTCTTTTGGTAATCTATTGAAAAATTTCTGGTGTGTAATATTTTTTGTTCCTTGTTCCGTATTTATTATACCATTTTGGTATTTGGAATCTCTGTTTGTATTCTTAGTCTTTGTTTTTCAGTACTGCAATCTTCATATATATTCTGGAAATAATTATTTGAAATAATTATATCTCTAAGTTGTTTAACATTCAGTATTTCATTTTCCTCGTAAAGTTTTTTTTGTTGGTTTGTCATTATATCCAAAAATTAATAATAATAATATTTGCCAGACACAATTACATGGACATACAGTGTACATAATATGGCCAAGAGATGGTGATCGTAAGAGGTTTGGGGACACGAATGCCTTACCACTAAGGTTAGACCTGAAACGGACTCAAAGGTCCCCGATGGCATCGCCAAACGTGCAGGTCATGGGAAGGTGTGAAAAGTGTTAAAAGGCCAAAAAAACTGTATAATTAAAAAAAGTGTAAACATCGCTAAAATACTGTAAAATATACTGTGGTGAATACTAAAAACTAATGCACCCGGATAGTGGGATTTATCATCACTTAAAAAAAAAAACAATAAAATACATCACACACCAAACAGATTGAACAGGGTGACGGAACCACCACCAACGGCCAACCTCACGTTAAAATAAAATATTGATATATTTTTTTGAGATGGAAGGGCTTGGGACCATTGAAGGGCTATGTATAGGGATCATCACCAAGCTAAGTTAGGGGTTTGCTGTGTAAGGCCATCTTGAAACTACATTGCTGTTAATAGATTGGATAATTTCTGAGACCCTAATTTATGTCCTTGCTTTCGCAATCCACATACGTAAGAACTGGATAGTCTGTCTGAACGAAGCCTTCAAAAATTAGGATACAAATTAACGACACAAAAGATTACAAGCACGTGGCATATCACTGCTACCGTAGTAACGATGGCTGGCCAATAGGAAGTTCCTTTGTTACTGATCACCAAAATGAAAGAATCCGCTTTTCAGCTAAATATGTGAGCAAAGGCCCAAAACTTGACTGTTTTGTACCACTCGGAGTGAGGAAATCTACCACTGATTTCTAAAAGCACTATTTTTCCATAGGATTTTTAGCCATCACAGCCAACCGGTAGTGTTAGTTGATGGGAGTGACTGAGACGCAAAATAGCAGACACTGTAATGAGCCGGGCCAAATATTGGTACCAGTACCATGCAGGGTACAAAATCTGCCACCGATTTTTAGAAGGCAGTATTTCTTCACCTGATCTTTAGCATGATATCCAACTAAAAATGGTGGCTGATGGACGATTGCAGTGATTCAAAAGGGCTTACATTGTAATTTCTTAAAACTACTGTGTCTTTTATCAAGTTATTGGCACCATCAAATATTCTTTGGTACATAGTTTCACCTACAACGTAAATATTCTGAAACTTTGTTCAGCCGACAAGCACATATAATTAAAAACAAAAGTGGCCTATATATTGTCCACAAATGAAAATATGCAGATCGCAGTATTCTGCAGAAAATATCCTTTCTAACGATACGTGAAAAATTACCTAACTTTTACGGAGATACATCAGTTGTACATGTGCTTATGTGTTTTCTAATTTTGAAACTGGCTATACTTTGTTCCACATTATGCTTGCAGAAAACTGACTACATGACGCCACGTTTGATTACACTCAAGTGCAAAATCATGTGGATATCACACTTGTAAACTCTATACATTTACTGTTAGAATCTACGAATTGGGTATTTACGTGGTTTTTGCGCACGTAGTGGAAGGAAACGTGGCGTCATACGGTCAGTTTCCTGCAAACATGATGTGGAACAAACTATATAACCGAAATAGTTTTGCCATAATTTAGCGTTCTAATAAAAATGCAGTCATTTTTCAAATATTATTATACCACGCGCCACGGCTGTATGCCGTGACACGCATATCACGTGACCGGGCTGGTCCACTCAGACGGCCAAAGATCTGCTCTTCTCATTTGTCAGTGGCCAACTCATGATGACATCACGGCAAACAGCCGTGGCTCGTGGTATAGAAAAGTTATTTTCTGTAGAACAAAGCATTCTACACATATTTTCATTTGTGGATAATTTAGGCAACTTTTTTTTTTATTTTATGTGTTCGTTGGCTGCCTTAACTTCACAGTCAAGCTATAGACCAAAGAATACTTGCGTTTGTTTGTGCCTATTAACCTGCTGCTTGTCTCGTGGAAATAACTCCATTTCGAAAATACAGCAGTTTTAATGAAATTACAAGTTGGCCATTTTGCATCAGTCACGCCCATCAGCTACCACTTCCGGTTAGCTACCGTGGTTAAAATCATGTGGGGAAAAGCAGCACTTTCTAGAATTCAGTGGTAGATTTAGTACCCGTAATTTCTAGAAAGTACTCGGCCTGGCTCATGCACTAAAATGCTCATTTTGAAACCAAACGAAGCCAGTTCGCAATTTTGAGGCCACTGCTAAACTCGTTACAATGGAAAGGAGTATTTATTTCGTAAATGCGGCCTTCGAGAGCAAAGTTGATTTATTTCCAAGTTTAGAGGCCAGTGGCGGCTCCGGTCGTGATAAACGTGTCTGTCCGGTTGCCTAAACTTATCTTATTTATAAGGTCTTAAAACAACTTAATTTAGAGTCGCTGAACAAATCTTATTTATAAGGTCTTAAAACAACTTAATTTAGAGTCGCTGAACAAGTGACGTCGTAAGACTGATATTTTTCTTATTCACAATCTTGGTGATTTGGAATAAACAGGGCCAAAAGCCAAATCAGTTTGATTAGTGGTAAATAAATAAATCAGATTCAAACCTACTTCCGTTGCCTTTCGGACTCAAATGTCAGACTACCAGAGAGGAAATTAAACCATAGACCTCTGAGATGAAAGATCTACGGCTCAAAGGCCTTACCCTACCGCAAAGCCATACTATGTGGCATAGCGGTAGGACTTCGGCCTTGTCCCCATAGGTCAAGGGTTCAACTCTCGCTCAGACACTCTAACATTAAGTCCAAAGGGGAACGCAAATAGGCTCGCGTCTGAATTTATTAATGATTCTGATTCTGATGCTGCCGAATTTTTTTATGTTAAGTGATTAGTGGTTAATGAATGAGGTTATAAGTTAACTATCTTATCAATTAGCCAGTCTTTAATTTGTGTTTTAGATGTAGAAAAGCTTGTGTTTGTGTTGTCTAGCAGATTAGTTGGAATTTGATTAAAAATGAATGGAAAGTAAAAACTTTTATGTTTTGTTCCTTAATAGTTTTTGGTAAGTAGAATCCCGTATCCTGCATTGTCAAGAAGGAATTTCACTTTAAATTCAACTTTAAGTTTAAGTTAATTTTTAACAAATTTTTTTAATAAAACGGTAGTGTTCCTCAATTTAATTTTGTTTAAAATCCTATTTTTTTTAATTCTGCAGTTGATTCGTAGCAGTTTGTTTTTCTAAACAAAACCTACAAGATAGTATAACGCACTCTTTGAAGCCTTCCAATTTTGATCAAAGAAACCATACATACTTCAATGCCAACCATAACACTTCAATTCCATACCTTAAATGACTAGTTACCGAGATGACACTTTTATTTTTACAGTTCAGTAAGTTTTTCTATTTTATAGAATAATGGGATCAGTTTCGTAAGTTTTGCTATTAAAAGTCAATATGATGCTTATAATTCCAGGGATTATCAATCCCTAAACAAAGGTATTTACTTTCAAAGACTTGGTTTATCTTGGTGCATGTATTAGTAGATTTTGAGTTTTCAGTGTAAATGAATAAAGGACCACTTAGAAATTGTCTATGTGTCGAGCTGATATCAATAGAACAAGTTTTATCTTCACTGATAAATAAATCATTAATCAAGAACCAGTGATTTCATTTAACAAAATCATTTTTCAGGTAAACTTCCATTGCCTGTTTATCCGCATCATAGCTATCAAAACCATGTCGTCTGCAAAAAGAACTGTTTCACTGGTGTCAGTATTTCAGAACATCATTTACATAAATGCTAAATAAGAGAGGTCCAAGTAAAGAGCCTTGCGATACTCCAATGCTGACATCGGTTGCATTACTGATTTTACTATCAATTTCAGAACAGGCTTTACTATTTTCAAGATAATACTAACATATTATGACATTTGCTTTTCATTCCATAGTTATAGCACTTTAAAAAAAAAGTTTTTGATGATCAATAGTATCAAATAGTGGCTGTGTTAAGAACAGCCTGTCAGCCTTAATAAATTGACCCTCATGAAATGAATTTGACATTAACTCGTTAAAGCGTTTAATATCATCTTCAGTGCTACGTTTTTTTATAAGCCATATTGATTATTTATAAAGATATTGTTTTTGTCTAAGAAGTTTGAGATGTTTTTTTAAAAGGAATTTTTCAATAATCTTGTTTGCGTCAGATGGGAGAGCAATAGGTCCATAATTGTTTATATCCGTTTTGGAACCTTTCTTGTATAAATTGGTCTCTAAGAATTTGTTAAGTCCTTCAGGCGAGGTTTCAGTAGCTAAAATTGAGTTGATAAGTTTTGAAATAAAAATAGACAAAATTTTCCACAGACTCACTAATGTGAGACATCATGACACCATCAATGCCGGGAGAGTTTATTTTCATACTCTTGATGACATTAGTGACCATGGTAGGATCAGATTCAAAAATACCAATAGTTCCAAGTACCAATACCAACTGTTAAAATCACGTCAAATTCTTATTATTTATTTCACAATTAGCTGCTTCAGAGAGACCGATTTTACACTCAAAGAGTGCTTGCTTTCATTATACTGAACTAGACGGACCCACGCATGCTGCACGGAAGTTTAAATTTCCAGGACTTAACCAAGAAAATAAATCGCGTTTGCAATACTTACCTGTCTTTAACTAAATGTTGCAAAACCATGTCACACATAGGCAAACAAACAGAGTAATGTAAGCCAGCACGGTTCAGTTCGTCCACATCAAGCCAGTACATGTATCACGTGCCTAGTGGGAGTTTCTTGCTGCAGTCACCTTGATTACCTTCCTTTTAGGTTACGGTTAGCAGCGCATGATTACGGTTTTATCGAATCGTCTGATGCGTGCAACAACTAATCAGATTATGACGTCAGAGAGCTTCGCAGGAAAGCCAGGTTCGAAGAAGTACAGATGGAACGCTATCGGTAGTCCAAAAATACTTCGCTTCTGGTAACCAACGTGCCCTTTAAAATTCTGGTAGTAATGTCGACCACCCGAACCTTAAAGGTACATTCCTTCCGGTTGGCTTGCTCAGTCTTGCCACATTACCTCAGACGCGTGTAAATGTTGGAAAGCCATTCATTTTCCTACTTTTCCCCTCGTGAGAAGGTTTTGCTACATTCACTCTAACGTATGCAAATATTGCAGCAGCTGTTTCGCGCAGGATGCTCGAATATAAGTGAGAAGGCATGTCCTTTTAATTGATGTAGGAGGCGACAACTCATTTAGTTTTATTGGTTCACGGTCAAGATTGGGACGAAGTCTTCAAAATGGCCGCATTGGTAATACTAATTAATAAAATAATAATTTAACATGTAGTGTACCATAGTTTATATTGACTTCCAATGAGTATTTACAAGCTGTAGCTGCAGTGACCACATCAAATACAGCAATTGTTCCTACACTGACTAACCCATTTTCAATAGAGCCCTTAACACACCTCAGGCCTAATGTAACTAAGAAAATCATCACACCCGTACAATGCTTTTTTTTGGCTGCCACACACTGCACAATTAATTATAGAATAGATATAGAATGAAATAGAACAGAATAATTAGTTTGCAACTAATTTTGGAATAGATTATACCGGACATAGTAAAACCAGTGTCGGACTGGCCTCCTTGAGGGCGCTCAGTGCAGATCCTGAAAGGCCCCACCACCCCATCTTTTTATATATATTCAGGCCGCCACATTTTTTCCAACTCATCTTCCGATTTTGCCTTAGAAAAGTACCTTTGAAAGGGTACGGAAAACCCAGCTAGGGGACGCAACGGGGCCCGGGGTAGCTGAAGCATTTTACGCTATTTTAGTGCCCGTTTCTGCCATTTTCTGGCTTCCAGTAAGCATATTTGCAACAAATTGTCACGTGCGGCCTGCCTACTTCCTTTTTTTACTTCCTTCCCAAACATTTACAGGTCTTGCGCCCTAGCTTCGGGCCCTTCAGCCCATGGCGAACGCCGACCTGGCCAGTCCGACACCGAGTAAAACACAGTTTTACAGGATAACCTTAAATAACTACTGGAAAGTCACTTCACTGCCAGGCAACGTAAACCCCTAGTATTAAACAAGGAGAGAGTTGAGCACAATTAAGATGCCACTTACAGAAATAAATTTGATACTTACCTAGCCTAGGCCATCAAGCGGAGGCCTAGTATAATATGCCGAAAGCTCAAAACTGTACAGGAATCCCTAGTTTCGAGAATGGGTTAGCTATTTGACTGCCATTTGCCAAGTTTACAGTTATTACCATTGTTATTTCAATTACACACAACTTGCACTGAACTGTCATGTACATTATTCCAAAATTAAACACCAGCGAAACTCGCTGCAGACAGCCACAACCCAAAAATAATATCCATTTCTTTATAATAGTAATTAGTCTTAAAAGTTCGCTCATTGCAATAATTTTTCTTAATGGACCATAGCCCAAATCCAAGAACCATGAAAAAAAAACCTGCAAAGGTTTTTACGCAGTATTAGGGCAAAAATGACACCAAGCTAAATTGCAGCTCACCTGTGTGAATGTTGTCCGCTGGTGTTTAATATGGAATAATGCACGTGACATTTCCGTGCAAGTACGTTACACTTGGCGGGTTCTTTCGCATTTTGTGAGTTTTGGCTGTCATTAACACTTCTTTTGTTTTTTGTAGTTTTAGTTAATTTCTGTTTGGCATCGTTTGTCTTTTTTTTTTTTTTTTTTTTTGCCTTTAAAGGCTTGAGGACATTCTTTATTTTCACTTTTTTTTTTTGCTACACTGACGTTAACCCCTTAATGACCAACCACTACGAAAGTTTTCACGCAAAAAATCCCAGTGACTAAAAGTGAAATTTACGAGGGTCTCCTAGGAACTCCCAACACAGTGACAAAGCACAGTCGAGAGAACAGCGTCCTGCCCTGAAGCTACGAGCACACGAGATGGAATCTTTTTTTCAACAACTAGTTTTGGTACGATTGTTCGCCATTTTATTTCAAAATATTTACACCGAAATTTCGGCTTTAACCTAGCGCAGTTAAGTGTGGTCAAATCTGCAGCAAGGACTATCGTGCTCTCACATTTGTTGGCGCGAAGACCTAGCCACGATAATGTGGACGCCGATATTCGCTCGCTCTTTAAATTTATCCTTGCACAGGAAGGTGTGTTCGTGCCAAGTCATCTTCCACTGGGCCAATGGGACACACCCATTGACGTCACACGTTGCCACAGGGACTGACGACCAATCCGAACCCAGATCACGAGGCTGCAAGCATTTTCGGCTGCCAACTACACGGTGAACGATGACAAAGCACGCAAAAAAAAAAAAAAACTGTCGCGAATTCTAATAACGCGAATGAATGACAGTTGAGGCAATAAAATTAAAGTTAACGATTGCAAACGATTTAGCTGGTGTAGTGCCCATTGTATCTTCGATCAGCCATGACACATGACTGCTGTAATTTAAAAGACTGCCGTGAACTTTAGTGAGTTATGTAATCCTACGAGCAGGACTGGCTGGCTGCTGTCGGTTTGATAATAGCATTCCGCAACCTTCGAACCAAATCGATACACGAGCGTTGACAGCGCGTAATTCAAGGCACCATCTGACCATTGTCAAACTGGAAGAAGAGGAAGGATGAGGGTTGAAAGGTTAGGGTGGAAGAGGGAGCCGAATTTACCACTCAACACAAGAGGACCGCGATTCAAGGGACCCCCACATCTTAAAAAAGTCCAACATTTAACCATGGATGCCGTTTGATTCCTTGGTCGAACTTGGACCAAACAAAATAAAATTGTTTGGTTTGCGTTACGCAGTTAAAAAAAAATAGGATCAGACGGTCGGAAATATTTTTCACATTTTTTTTGTTCTAAATCAAAAAGCTCACTTCAAAAATTGTTATTTATTATTTTCGTATGCAATACAAATACATTCGTGTTCACGGAGCAACATTTTCCTTAAAGAAGAAATCACAAGGTAAATAATAATAAGTTTGTTGCAAACGCAACCGGAATGGCAAGGACCTGGTGGTCACTAACTGCCATCCGAAGTTAAAACAAAAATTAAAATTACCGAAGTTTAGGACTTCAATAGTTTAAAACGAAGACAATGGCCTGGCTACAGAGGAAGGGTAGATGGTATTGGGTTGGGGTCACGAATGCATTGTCACCAAGGTTAGACCTACCAGGGACACAATGGTCCCCGATGGTATCGCTAAACGTGAGGGACAAGTGAGGGAAAAAGCTGTTTCTTAAAAATAAAAATAAAATGCATCGCAGTTTAAAAGCTTGGCCTACACCAATTGTCAATCGCGAACAAGATAAAAAAAATATAATAAAAAAAGTTTGAAAATCAAGTAGAAGGGTAAACGGGTAAACGAAGCAAGCAGTCTGCATGCAGACTGCAGACTGCTTGCTTCGTTTACCCTTTACCTTGTGATTTCTTTCTTTATTTACTATTTGCATTTTTTCTCGTGTGGAGGCCAAGAAGCAAAGTTGCTTTCCCTCCTCGTATGTATGTTTGTGATCTCTACGTCACCACTGAGAAAGATTGAACAGCTACTTAGCTAGGCTGGATCCTGTAGCCAGTACCCGCCCAGGTAGCGCAGTGGTTAGAGCGCCCGGCTAGTAAACGGTTAGTCCTGGCAGGGGTACATAAAATTCTTGCTGGACAAAATTTCCCACAAAATTTTACTACAGATTTTTCAAATTTCCGCAGCCTTTCACTACGTAGGCAAACCATTTTTTTATTGAATTTCCACAGTTCTCTGACATTTCCCACGAACCTCGTTCTAGCATTTTGGCATATTCTGCACACCTGAGTCCTGGATTCGAGTCCCACATGGGGCAGTTGTCTTTTGTTTCTTTCTCGGACTAGTGTATTGTGTATTTATTATGCACGTTTAATGCAGACTGCTTGCCTCGTTCAACATTTTCTTTTTGTCCAGGAATCATCTGTAGTAGGATGGAGCGTCGAAATAGGAAGGGGATATTTTTTCCTTAGAAAGAAAAAATGTTTAGGGTCGGCTCGTAAAAATAGGGTCGGTCGGGTAAAACAAACCAAAACTCTCTTTTTTTCTTGGTTTGGCCTTGCTACTTCTTGGGTTAAAAAAAAAACCCTTACAAATGTTAATAATACGCAGTGTGCACTTGATAATTTTCCAGCAAAAAGACCGGTTGATATCCACAGTAGAGTGCTTACAATATTTATTTAACGAACAAATGAATGTATTTATTTTATTCGTTTATTTCTAAATTACAAGCAGCTAGCAGCAGAGTGAAGAAAATACAAACGAGAATACAAAAATACAATGGTTAGCAGGAAAAAAAAGTAAATCACAGTGTTCACCACAAAGTACGACAAGCCGTATACTAATGGTTACTCTTTACACATTGAAAAACGAATCCCTTAGGACCCATGCTAGAGATCCCCTAGCAGCTTCTGATAGTACCGAAGGATGAGGGGTCAAACAAAAGCCATATAGCTTATTGGTCTCAAGTTTATTCGTGTTATCGTAATCATTCCACAAGCTGCCAAGCTTCGAGTGGTTCCTGCAGTGTCTTAAAACGACCAGAGTTTTTTTTTTAAAGAACTTATCGCACGAACCAAACTTTGCATTCAACTTATTGCCTGCGACACACACGGCATGGTCACTTCACTGGCAGGTATTAGCCTGAACAAGTCCATAAGATCTTGTAGGAAATTCGAGATTATGTGTCCAAGGTAGAAGTGATGTGCGCAAATTTTACACGTTTACCATTAAGTACACTTTCGGATGAATAAAGAATTTCCATTTGTGGTTGTTAGGTTGAAAGAAGAGCTATATACAGTCTTATAAGGAACAGCTCAGCCACACTATCACATGTAGCCACAAGGGTTGTAAAGATTTAACTGATGGAGAGCGGATTGCCAAGTCTTCTCACAAATGTTAATACAAACAATGCCGCCCACGTAGGCAACCAACACCTTCATTGATGAATGTGTGGCTTAATCACACCATACAAGCACCAAACACCAAACAGTTGAGAATAACACTCAGTCCTGCCTAACTCCATTAGACCTCCAGTACGAAATGATCTCCAGATGGAGCCAATCCACCGGACAGCCATCTCCTGAGTCGAGAACCAGTTCATCAGTCCTAATTGACCATGTTACGACACCCCTAACAGGTAACGTCTTGACGATAACAATTCCAGTTGACCTAACGGCTGCATCCACTTTGTTCGGGATGCTAAGTGGCTTGGTTAGATTTTAAAGCCAAACTGATCACCCATCGTTTTTAAAAAACGGCTCCAGCACATTCTAGAGTACAGTAGCTTATGGTGCGTTCATGGAGAAAAGACAACGCTGATGTGGATGCCAATGGTGACTTCTAGGCAAGATCGTCAGCCTGCACTCTAGTTGTGCACATTGCCAGCAACATGAGAATCACGCTAGTGTTTATGGCCACTTGCTGTAAAACATCAGATAAACGAGACGCTGCACTCTGCAAAATTCGACGATAGCCAAAAATAGGACAATGTGGTGCAAATCACTGAACACAATAGCAAGAAGCTACGTATTTGTTGTCAGGAGGCGAGCAAAATGGACTACCTGCTTGTGCCTTCCAGTGCCAGCTTAGCTTATGAAGGAATGTTCTGCTGAAGTAGACATGGTTAAGCAGCAAAATTTCATCCAGACACCGCATCAAGCATCTTCACCTGCACCCATTCAAACACCAGCCATCATCAAAAATTCATCAAAATTCATCAAAAATTGTGTGCTATCAGTAAGACTGCCTGTACAGTTTTTGGGGAAAAGGTGTAATCATCATAGCAGAAAGAACTTTGGGTACCATGCATGTGTAACACAAGGCCTTGCAGCAAGCACATCTATGCTAGTGCGGCTCGAAGTAAGGCACCAATCATCAACATTCAAGTGGAGAAGATACGCAGCAGTATGTTAGCGTATAATATCTTGGGGGTAAAACTTTGACAAATTTCAGGGCTCTGGGTAACAATAATAATAAATAGAGTGGCCGAGTGACTTTCGGTCGAATGGAGCCCTGGTCACGGTTGTGACCTTAATAACGGGTCCAGTGAGTTATCTTTATGCCAGTTGAGGATATGGCCATAGCGACTAAGGCGCTATGCAAGTGATCTGGGGGCGAACTGGGTAGCCGGTTCGAATCCGGGTCATGCCACTCCGACGAAACGTAAGTGCATAAAGGTGGCTTACTGAACTACGTTATTTCTAGTGTATGTTTTTCGCTGTTGGCTTGTTTCCGATTTTCCCTAGCAATAATAATGTGGTAATGCGGTCTTGGCTTTCAATGCAAAATCTGATCTTCTATAGCGTAAAAAATCGTAACAAGCAAGTGGCTGGCTGGCTAGATAGTTAACTCCCATGTTAATTCCCATACGACCATTGTTCACGCGTGCGTAGTTAACTTGGTAATACAAAATTGGCAGTAAGACAGCGGTACTACACCTTGCCCTATGCCTTTTGGGGTTTGGAGGCTGGGGGTGCACCAGGAATGGCGAAAGTAAGAAAGCATAGTTGTAACCATCATTAGTTAATAAGTATTGTTGGAGGCGTCCGTTACTGTCACAGTATACATATCCTTGTGTCCTTGTGACCAGCGTATCGGTCATGCTGTGACGATGACTTCCTGTGTTTGTTGGTGATGACAACAAAAATATCACACCGATAAAAAAAGCTAACTTCCAATTCACGTCGGAAAATTATTAATATTTCAAAGTATTCCAGATGAAATAGCACGATATGTATTTTTCAAAAACCAAAACTGGTAAAATGGCCACCAAGTTGAGAATGGTTTTAGCCTAGCAAAGAAGTGGTATCAAGACCATACATTTGTCAAGTTAATCCCACCGACTAATACTGGACGTTAAAAGAAAAACCTCACCCAGCAGCTATTTAACACTGTTCGAGGAGCATTAACTGTTAAAAGTAGTGCAACCGATTGCTTGAAAACATGGATTATCAAAGATTACCTGTTGATATTAACTAGCATTGCTACCAAGGAATACTACTTCCACCATGGATTGCTACAAGGAATACTTTGGTTTACTGGGGGTTTACTTTGGTTTACTGTAATCGGATTATTGGATTACTTTGCAACTGGTATCAGATTACCTTGAAACATTGAAAAGGATTGAACTCCAGATGGTCTTAAGAAGGCTTAAATACACAAGGATGCAAAACTATTTAGGTTTCCTTTTGGACTTAATGTCAGACTGACCGAGTGGGAAATTGAGTCCACGACCTTTCAAACCAAAGGTGCAAGTCTTCTCGCTGAGCCGTACTGACAGGGCCGTGTCAGTACGGCTCAGCGGTAAGACTTACGCCTTTGTTTTCAAAGGTCGTGGGCTCAATTCCACGCTCAGGCAGTTGTGACATTTAAGTCCAAAAGGAAACCTAAATGGCATCGTGTCCGTAATTATTTAAGCCTCCTTGAAACATGGTGGCTTACTGAGGTGACCACAGGTTACCATCAGATTACTAGGATTACTCGATGATTACTGCCTAATACTGCAGGTTATTCAAGGATTACAAACACTTGACCACCGGATTACCCAAGGCGATATCTCTGCTAAATTAGGTAAGAGGAAGTCACCAAGCACGAGAGTGCCTCAGAACAAAACGCTGAAATTATTTTGTAATGAGAAAATGTCAACAAGTCTTGTCAAGAAAAAAACCTGAAACCTGCCTACTGAGCATCAGAAGAAATTATTGAAAATGTGGGACTGGTACCCTTATAGAGTAAAAAAGTAAAATCCATGACTTTAGAAATGGTGACATATAGGTTTTTGCGGCTTTCACTGAATGCATTCTAAACATTTTGGTATTACCGTTTCGGGATTATCGCCAAGGCACACCAAATTTGGCAGAATTATCGGGCAAAAGACATGTTGTTACGGGTGTAAACAATGACGCACCAACGATTTTTTTGAGAGAGGGCAAATGAAATCTAAGTGGACTTGAAACTATAAAGCATTTTTCAGATTTTTAAGCTTTTTTTGAGATTTCCAGAATTATTACTTTAAACATTTTCTCAATAGCGCCAAACTTTTTCTACTTGTTAACCTTCAATGTTATTTTTCGTATTTTGGGGGGAGGGAGTTCATTGGCATCACAGCTGGGAATCAAAGGGTTGCCTAGCAACTAGAGCCTTGGGGGGGGGGGGGGTCGAATTTGCTTGCATTTGTTCAGTTTTTACTCTTTCCTCTTCGTCCCCTATGGCTGAACCACTGGGTGCAACCGGAAATGAATGGGAAAT
This sequence comes from Lithobius niger, assembly GCA_023313725.1. Lineage (NCBI taxonomy): Eukaryota > Metazoa > Arthropoda > Chilopoda > Lithobiomorpha > Lithobiidae > Lithobius > Lithobius niger. Next base: position 40,177 of record JAHWFP010063203.1, read on the forward strand.
GTTCCTTATCTTAAAACCCATTCCACTCTGAGCCTCAATTACGCCGACAGGCAAAACCTCAGTTTTGCAAAGAAAAAATTTGACACCAAACCTTTTACACTCCACACTGGACCCCCACACCGCAGCCAAGGTCCACGCTTTTGTTATTTTTTTTCTTCTTGATAACACTCTGGGCGCTGCCGTTTTTCTTTCCTCACTCTCTGCTCACCCATCTCGTTGCTGTAATGTCAGCATTCGAAGCGTCAAAAAGAACCACTTAGCGCGGGCCGGCAATTTCCGGCAATTGTGGTTTGGCAATTTCCCGGGAAAAAGTAGTTTTGGACAGGGCACTGGCAATCATCGGTAAGAACCTGGTAAATACCGGCTTCATAGGATATTTTTCTTTGCTATTTTTTATTATGTTCTCTTTTCAAAAGTTGGGTTGATAATGCTATGCTTGTTCGTAATTATAGTAACTAAGCAAATAATAGTTGTTACTAATTTTATTTTAACCCAAAATAATTTACACTTAAAGCAGCATGACAGTGCACCTACTACAGCAGCAACTAAACTTAACAGTGACGGTTAAAGGTCTTCTTATGTTCATGTTGTGTGTAAAGTTTACACCAGCAAATAAATTTTGAGCTAGAGCATTGCAGACGTTTTGACTTGAATGCATCGTCAGCTGTTGTTTAAAGTGGCACTATCACCGATTGAAAGCAAACGAAATCTGACATCATCTAGCGCTATGCACCATCTAGCACTTGCTTGCACCAAGCGAAGAAGCGCATAACGGCATTTCTTTTAATGAAACAAACAAGCCACGACATCCTTAATTATTGAGTGAAAATTTGGTTCGTCTTCGTGCACCTGGGAGCAAGCTATAAAGGTTAACAATATCGTTGCCGCTAGACAGCGACATGGTATTTTCGTTCGCATTTCAATCGGTGATAGTGCCACTAATATGATGTTACATCATATAACAGAGGCAGTAAAAACCAGCCCTGGTCAATACCGACCCAACCCTGCGGCCGAACACCGAACCTTTCCACACCAGTTGTGCACGGGTACGGGGGCGGGGTTTTACATTTAGTGCTCGATCAGGACTTGAAAAAGCAGAGTCCAGCCCAGGGTACACTGCGGTAGGGGTTTAGGGCTTTGTCTTTTGGTTAAAGAGTCCAGCACGGGCTTTATCTTGGCACCTACCCAGGGCATTTACTTTGCCCCGACCATTCTATACTTGACCCCGACCTATAGTAATTTCACACGGCATAAGTCGTCTCGGCTAGGGACGGCCGCGGCCAGCCTCCTTTAGGTTCTCGAGGACCAGCGCGACTTGATTTCAGACGGTTTAACAGCCTCATTTGTTTTGACACCAACTGGTGGCGGGAAATTTTTAACTACAGTGAAGCTTTGTTAGCATTTCCAGCAGTGCGGCACGGCGTACGTTCGGATTTCAGACAGATTAATTAACGAATTCCGAGCAGCGCCAGGCCGTGCCATTCCGGGCCAGCTGCTTGTTGTGTTAGTGGCCGTCGTGGTTCACTTCCGTGCGGCTTGGGACGGCACGGCATGCAAACCTTATTCCGTGTGAAATCACTATTTAGACCAGAAAGGAGTTCAAAGACCGGTGACAACAGAGCCAACGGCACTGATGCGATAAGGTCCTACCCACAAGTCCTAACCATCATAATTTTTAGGGAGAGTTACGGTCTAAAAATGTTGAAAGGCCATCATGAACTGCCAATCCTCCTTCCACTGTGATAAATACTGAGTGCTCGCTTACAAAGAAAGAAGTAACGTACTTTGATGGAATAAAATGGTGAAGATGAACTTTTTTTTAATTTGTGCAAAATCGTACTTGCAAATTTTGCGATTAGGAATGTAAAATGGAACCAAGAATTGACAGAGAAGTAAGGACTGCCGAAAATGCAGTAAAACCTTTACAGTACAATAAGAAAAAATTAAACACACAATTCAACGTTTGTGACAGACTCATTCAATGTTTCCATATTGTGCCTACACAGCAGAAATCCAGGCAGTTAAAATTGACATCATAAAAACAAAAACCTCCAAGCAAACACTGCTGCTTGAAAAGTTTGATGAGGCCTTATTCGTCACATGGATACACGTGCAGACTACTACCGATTCTGGAATTAAATCGCCGATCGGAAATTATTCGTCACAAAACTATTTTGTCTGCAGGCAGCAGCCTCCAGCCGGTACAAACCCAATACGCAATGCGATTTACACAGAGTTCCCTCAGCTTAATCCAAAATATTCCGTAGCCTGGACGATTATGGTACAATGATCTTACATAAAATTTAACACTTAACGACATAGTAATTAATTTAACATTAACAATACGTGTTCCCAAAATGATTACGAAAATAATAATCTTCTGAGACACCCGTCAAGCACGAAAATGCATATTATAGTTTTAAAATTGTAAGCCAACTGCTACAGACTATACTTCTCGTATTGTATCTCACTGCCACAAACATGATAGCTACCAAACCAAGCACTCGATTAAAAAAAAACGCTATTAAGTAATAGATATCCGTGAGAAATAGGCGGTTAACAGGCGATAATTGCTCGTTTGCGAGAAACGGGGTAGCCCAATGCCGAGGGGTCGGGGAAATCTTACGAGTCCGTAGTGCGAGTAATTTTCCCTAACCCCTGAGACATTGAAGACACCAGGAATATTAACTTTAAAAAAGCGTGATTCAAACCAGGTAAAAATTCCAGAAATATGTTGTATGCCATAACTGTTGACCAGTTTATTAATGAACACCGCCATTTTGGAGTACAAACTAAAATCTTACTGACTTCAGGGGCAGATGACCTTGACTGATATTGCAAAGGAAGTGATCAGTCTACTGTCTATAAGCACTGAAGCACATCCTGAGCTAGAACCTTCCAGGACTTTACTTTTCAGCTTTAGCAAGTGGATGTGTAAGAAGCTGTAACCACTGACAACCCTGTGTTATTTAATGGACTCCACAAGCAAGGTTAATTCATTTCTTCTGGACAGATATTTTTTTTCCTGCATTTAATAATAGTTATATTGTAATTTATTAGCTTTTGACAACGATTCACGTTTGTTATTTAAGTAGCCTCTAACCAGGCCTCTAGCCTCTAACCCGTCTGTCAGTGCCGGTTTTAAAGATGGAACTTAAAACAGCCAGTCTTTCTCCACTACATAGAAGCTGCAAATTGATCGATTTTCAACTGCTCTCGAATCGTTTAAATAGAGGGGGTTCCAAATGGGATCCCATGTTCTAAAATAGGTCACAGAATAGACTCATATAGAGCTATCGACACCTTGGGTTCTCTAGAGAAATAGTTCGGTAAAGCATGAAAACAGTTATCATTGCTTTATGAGCAACACGAGATGTTACCTCATTCAGCAATGGCATTTTGTCCCAAGGAAATATTGGACTCGGGGATCAGTTCGGAAGATAAGTAAAACTGTAACCTTGCTGGCATCAATGGAAATTAACCAGTTGTTACGCCACTGTGCAGCAAAATCGATAGATGCTTGACATATATACGATCAGTAGCAGTTTCTCCCCAAACAGCCATCTTGGTGGTATACACATACCTATTTGGTTGTATGCTGCCACAGAAATGGGATGTGGCCACTGGCCAAACTCGATCCCTGAAGCGGTCCACTAATTAGCAGGCTCCCACTCAGATTGATAACCATCCTAGACGACTACAATGGTGCGATTAAGCACCCAATTATGAATCAATGCAGCAATAGGACCCACTACATCAACTGTTTTAAGTTTACATTTAAGTTTAGCAATACACATTGTCGTAGGTTGATAGACGATAGCTATAGAGCGTCCTGCGTCATTTAGGAGAGCATCATGAAAGCTTGAAGGGGTTTGTAGTGGTATTAGAAAACCATATTTGTGATATTCGAAAAAAAAAAAGTAGGCATCCAGAAAGGCGGTCCATCATTACGTTTACATGACTATTAAGGCTGTACCGAACCGAACCGAACCGAACATGGCCGAACAGAGGGTGTTCGGTTCGGTGCGGTGTTCGGTTTTTCAAACGCAAAATACCAAACCGAACATATTTTCACTTCTAATCAACGAATTTTGATGTTTGAATACACCATTTTGAAGGTTTTTCACCAGCTTTCTGTTGGTCCAAACCACAAGTTCCTAGCTCTAACGGTTCAGAAGTTATAAGGGGAAATGTAAAAGGAGTGGAGATTTCTTTTATGTTTAAAAAGAGTTTCAACATCTATGGACTTACAAGTCCATGTGAAAGTATCTACATTTGCTAAGAAACTTGGGCTTTGATGATCTTTGCGAACTGAGTTCTTTTACATTTTAGTTTAAGATAGCTTGGTTTGGTACATTTTTGTTCGGTTCGGAAGTGTTCGGTGTTCGGCTTATTTAAGGTTTGTTCGGTTTGGTTCGGTTCGGCTGAAAAATTCTTGTTCGGTACAGCCTTAATGACAATAGAAGTGACATTTTAGCAACATCCTTCAAAACGTCCAATGGGAAAATGAGGGCGAGTCAGACGGGTCACTCAGAATCTCCTACCTTTCTGTCCTCCCTCTGGCGCATAGTGACGTTCCTTGCTGCTGTAAACGTGCATAGGGCCGTTTACATGACCACTTGAAAGTGCTCAGAGGGATGTGCATCGCGCTTTGTCGCTTCCGAGAGTTTTGGCGCACCCCCGTTCGTGGCGCATTCTCCCATCTGACGGTACAAGAGAATCATTTTACGGAGGTGGTTTGGGAATCGGATGCAATTAATCTTTGTTTAAGTAAACACCGCAATCGCGTTGGTATGTTGGAGCACGTCGGGAATAAAGATGGCGGACATCGGGTAATTTGTATTGGTGCCGCTCGAATTTTAGAAAAATAATTTTGAAAAACAAAAAGTACATGACTAGGGAAACCACTAAGATTTGCATTCGTTTAGTCATAGGATTTTTAACTGATCCCGTTTACTACATACAGAGTTAGAGCAGCACGGGACGTATCCGCTATGTGCCAAAGTGAGGACAGGAAGGAAAGGGGTACAGAGAGTACTGTCATGTTGGATACCTTAGCTGAATGGCCTTAATCACGTTCTCGCGTTTTGTAAACAGGTGCAGTTTTTTGATGCGCGTGTTAAAGCACCTTACTAAAAGCGCTTTTAACTAGTCAAGGAAATGTAGTGATTAAGAATGTGTTCAAATAACTGCAAAAGGTCAGTTAGCTACTTGGAAGCGTTCCGCGCCCCCCCCCCCCCCTTCCATAAAGGGTAGTAATCCATGCCAGAGTCACACCTATGGAACAACACCTCCATCAGGAATACACGTGTACAAAAATGCCAGGACTGGTTTAATAATCCTAGCAATAAATGATAAAACGTATCCAGGCATTTTATCTGGTGTTACGGTAGACTTGCAATTACAGAAATTTTGCTGATCGTATGTCTTGTAGACTGTATCGTTGATTAGGTGATAACTACCGGAGTACTAAGGGTGGGTCGGTTTCATTTTTTTACTCCGGTTCCGGTTTCCGTTTTCATTCCCACAGAACCGCGATTTCGGTTTCGGTATCGGTTTTCGCCATCCTCCACCACAACCAGATATTTTGAGTTTTTTTCTTGTAACAGTAGTTTTACTAGCTTCTAACCCGCTCCTGCTTTCACTTTCAGCAGCGTCATAGACCATGCTTCTAGCTGTGGCACCATTTTCCTCTATTTTCTTTTTAAATGACAAGGAGCTTTGCTTTGAAATAAACGGTGAAAATGATAATCATTAAAAAAATTCAAAACAACAAATCAATCTTTGATTTTTCGAACACCGTACGAAAAACCGACTCAAAATCCGAATCAGTTTCGGTTATCAGTAAAAACCGAAAATTCGGTTTCGGTTTCGGTTACCGACTCATCCCTACGGAGTACTGCAACAATATAAGCAGATGAACAGGGAGGATTTTTCCATCATACGTTATCGCAACACTGTTCACAAAACACGTGGCATTTCGACTATATTACTTGTTTCCTTCCCTTCCTTGTTAACAATAGCTAGTATATGAACAAAAGCTGCATTACTCTGTAAAACAAACTTAAAGACGGGTGGTAATCTGTTTTTGCTACGTTGGCAAGAAATATTTCATATCTTTTTTGTTTGTTTCTAGTTTTAATTATTTCATTATTCAAGTAAGAGTATATTCATTATAATATAACCTACTTGATTACTAGATTAATGGACATTTTTACAAGCAATCGTTTTTGTTTAACGATTCTTAAATCAACAAACATCCAAGGTAATTTGAAGGAGACAACACAATTTTACATTGACTTTAGGAGAAAGCACATCATAAAAACTACAGTATAGCCATGCTATTTTCGGAGGTAATTTTCACGGGCCCAGACCAATAAAAAATTATTTATTGGCAGCATCTGAGGAGGTAGTGATAGTCCAAAAGTGATTTTTATAATCCTCCAATGCAATGTGTTAAGGAACATATTCTGATATGATAACTTTTGGGGAGTTGCAGCTTAGGTGTAGAAACAATACCGCCCCCCCCCCCCCCATTTCTCATGACAATTATGCAGGATCTGAAATGGGCATTATTACTGAGAACTACATCGACAAAACCCCATTTAAGTTCCAAAACTGTCTTTATGCATTTGTGAAAGAGATTACATTATTGTCCTTTACCAGAATCTGTAGGGTGCCACCCATGGGCAGTTTGAAATATCAGAAATCATAAATGGTACTCAAAAAAAAACCTGTTTTTGTGTTGCATTCTTGATTGAAAACAAGCCGCTTACCTACTATGTTCAGAATAAAATTTCCTTCAAAAAAGCTCCTATACATGTTTTATGTTAATTAACCATTGACACAAATGTGTCGTTTATTCATCTTCTTCCATGTGTACAAGTTAATTCCTGACTGTAAACAACTGCAATAGCAGAGGTAATTAAGATATAAAGGTATGATTGTTCCACGGCTGTTTGCCGTGGCGTGCGCATCACTTGACTGGCTTGTTCACTCAGACGACCGAAGATCCGCTATTCTCGTTGTCAGTGGCTAACTCATGATGACATCACGGCAAACAGCTGTGGCTCGTGGTGTAGGCTTAAATAAAAGGTTAAGATCTGTTTTTTTCCTACTTCAGTCACAAAAGTGACTTTATCCCATTCCCAACTAAGGGCAAATCTACGGCTGAGAGTGTATGCCGCGGCACCAAACTTTCAGTTAGTAGTCATGCCTCAATCAACTTTAAACTCCTGCAGTGGCAGTTCTAATTAAGATAAGTGAACGTAATTAGGCTCAGACGAAAGGGGAGATTCTGACAAGTGTGACAAACTGTTCATCGTAATTAGCTAAGATACTGCTGTTTCTCTGTCCTGTACCATTCTCTGCTTCTAGTCAAAACAATTTAGGACTTTTAAAATGCTGCAATGGCATTTTAATTATGCCAAGTGGATGCAACTATACTTAGATGAAAAGGGGAGATGTATATTTTCTGACAAGGATAATAAAAGTGATTTATCATAGTTAGAAGCAAAAGCTATGGCTGTTTCAGTATGCTGTTGCAGACTTCAAGCTTATCAAAGCACTGTGGTTAAGCACGATGCTACAGCATAGAGAAACAGCCATAGCTCTTAGCTCCTAATATTACCCTTGTTATAATACAAACATCTCCACGTTTCATGTAAGCCTAATTACATCCATTTATCTTAATTAAAACAGCCACTGCCAAAGTTAAAAAGATGCAACTTACAGTGAATAGAAGCAGAAAGCACAGTGCTACTGCATACAGAAACCATCATAGCTTGGCTCCTAATTATGATAAAATTGTTTCATTAACCTTGTCGGAAACTACATATCTTTCCTTTTCACCTCCCCCTTGCGCCTAATTGTGATATATCACTTTCATTACTCTTTTTGTAATATGTACATCACCTCATTTCATCTAACCTAAATCCATCCATGTATCTTAATAGAACTGCCACTGCAGCATTTTAAACACGAAACTTTTTAAAGGTAGCACAGTGCTACCTACATCATTAACGAACAACCGTAGACTAGGTCCAAATTAAGATGAAACATTTTTATTACCCTTGCTGTTACGTACATCTTGCTGTTCACCTAAGCCTAATCACATTCATTTATCTTAATTAGAAACCACCACTACAGCAGTTTGAAGACGTAAAGTGCAGAGAATAGAAGCTGAACGTATGGTGCTACGGTTTATAAGAGAAACAGCCGTAGCCTAGGTCATAACTACGATAAATCATTTGTATTACTCTTGCTGTAAAATGTAGCACAACACGTAGGTAAATCATGTATTACTCTTGCTGTAAAATAATATAGTTATAATATAACAGCTTTATTACCGAAACAAATGGTAAAAGGAAGCAGGAAGGGATAAAACATTATCCTGTAATACCGATTATAATTCCTAGACCCAGTGGGCTGCGTTATCATAAGCATTAATAAATAAAAGTTAAAGTAGATAATAGATCAAATAAAATCAAAAACACTTTTAAAAACACAGAAAGATCAACTTTTCGACACCCCGTTTGAACTGATGAAGACTATGCGACATCACCAACTCGGACGCCAAGGAATTCCACGGCTGTATTACACGGTTTGAGAAGAACTTTGTACAGTTTTTCCTTTTCGTGACGTAAAGTTTAAATGGGTGTCCTCTGGTATACGCATTACCTCGGACACAGAAAGAGATTTTTGGGTCAGCATCAACTAGTCCTTGTAGAATGGAGAAAGTAAGGCATAGATCTGCTTGTAATCGTCTCCAAGAGGCTAACCCAAAACGTTTTCACCGTTCTTCGTTTGGCACATTACAGAAACCGGGAAGAAATTTAGTAAAGGTTCTCCGACTGATTTAACTGCTGAGTGTGGAAACCATACCTGACTGGCATATTCCACAATAGGTGATATCTTCAGACACAAAACAGCGTCTGACCATATGACCAAGCTGCTTAGCCCAGAAGGCAATCTGACAACAATGTTTTGAAAACTTGAGAACAGAGGTTAGGTAGATCCCAAGATGCTTTATCTCGTTTGTGGACTCCAGCTCCAGATTGTCAAGAATATATGAAGCGGTTCTGTGTCTGCATCCTAATGGGAAAGTTACACATTTTTTGTGTTTAATGGGAGTTGCCACTGTGATGACCACCTGCATAGACAATTTAAAGCTAACTGAAGAGAGTGGTGATCTTCACAAGTTTTTATGTTGTTGTAAAGCTTTGCATTGGCCGCAAATTTTGGCACCTGCGGAACACTACTGGTCACTGGTGCAATTTCAGAGATTGAGTCACTAATATGCATTGCTTGAAATCTGGGACTCAGGAAATTTTTAATCCGGTGATAGACTCCCATGAATGCCCAAGTTATTTAGTTTCTTCTTAAGTAATTTTGAATGTACACCGAGTCGAACGCCTTTGCGCAGTCAATACAAATTAACTCCACTGGAATACCCCTTTCAATGGATTTTGTCCAGTCATTTATGCAATTTTAACAGCTGTAATGTGGTCTAGCGACCAGGTAGAACACCATATTGGTAATTTGGCAGAAGGTTATACTCGAATAGATGATTCAGAAAAGCGTCACGCACGATTTGCTCTACAACCCTACATGGAACACACGGAACAGAAATTGGCCAAGCGATAGTTAGCGGTTCCCCTTTCTCATTAGCGTTTTTGAAAATAGGACGTACCCTGGCCAGCACTTCGTAGCACGTCCTAGGTGAATGATGATTTTACGATTAAGTACAATGGTTCAGCTCCGAAGCAAAGGTCTTGTAGAAATTTGAAGAAAAGCCATCAGGGCAATTTGCTGAACTACTTTTAAGGTTTCTCAATTGAGTGTCAAATGTCAATACTCCGGTCTGTAAAATCAGGAGACTTAGTTTTCGGTTTGTTTGTTTGATTGTCTAGTTCAGACTCCAATGGAGCAAGGGTATTGTTATCACTACAAAATTTTTACAGAAAGTGTAGTTAAAGGCATTTGTTATGTCTTGATCGTTCATTAGTAATTTATTATTGAAATGAATGAGAGGAACTTTTCTGGAAACTTGCGTTTGTCATTTGACATGCTTAAAAAGGGCACTCACAGTTCCCTCTTGAATTACATTTTACGTTCAGAATTTATCCCATTTGTTTTACACAAGGCCTTACATTTTTTTCTACAGTTGTTATACAAACTGATGTTTATATCAGTTCTGTTTATTTTCAGCTGCATTTATATGCTGCCACCAAGCTGCCACTAATCTCTTTCAGTATTTTCAATGTTCCATTCTTATTTTTGAGAACATATTCAGTTGATTTTTGGACTAGATTGGAGAGTTTACAGTTAAATAGTGTATATTCCATTGGCTATCCACAGATTATTTTAACCCACAACCGCTTGAAAAAAACTTTCAGACCCTTATTTGGGCCGGTTCTCGGATTCGAACCGGCATTCTCTTGGTTTGGAGCCGACGACGCTGACCACTGGGCTGTGATTGCCCGCTTTGCTCGGGGTCCCCGGGGCCCCCTCACAAAGCTCACGCGGGGACTTAGTTTTCCGCTGTTGTACGTTGAAGGCTTACGTTCGTATCTAGGCAGTTATGGGTTAAGTATAAATTCCATTGAATTTTATTCAGATTTATTCGTAGAAAGTTAAAGTTTATTCTTTTAAAACAATTTTCTTCTTCTTTGCCTGTTCTATGACAAATACTACGAATTGAAAAAATTACGGTTTCATGATCACTCATGCTGAAGTGTGCTATGACATCTATATCAAAAATTAACTGGTTGTTACCTACCAGAAAAAGATCGAGAATGTTTTCTCCTTTAGTTGGTTTTGTCACTAAGTGGTCCTACCCCAGGTCCATGGTACAGTTAAGAAACATTTGTTGATTTAAGTCAGAAGCTGAGTGATTATCCAATTTACACAAGACACATTAAAATCACCCATGACCAAATTTGTATTTAGCGCATTAGTGGCATATCTAAGAAAAGAGCACATTGGCAGGTAGCCAGTTATCAGCCTAAATTTTTGGCGTGGTAGGACAACACATAGTGCCTCGCAATTTTTTCCAATATGCAAACAAGTTACCTCTATTTTGTCGCGTGTGAAGAGAGCAATTTCTCCTCCACGACCAATACGATCCTTTCTTAATACACAATATGGGACATCCTGTGTCAGCATGGCATCCGAGATGGAATCGTCAAACCAGGTCTCAACAATTACACCAATATCGTAAATCAAATGTAATAGTAAAACACGAACATCCGGTAATTTGCCCACTGTACTTCGTGGATTTATCAGGCAACGAGACAGACTTTCGCCATCTTCATGTTAGTTGTTGTCAGTACGATAAAGACCGTGTAACAGCATTGGTATTTAATCTACACTGCATGTGCACAATCAACGTAATTTCCTGGTTCAAAAGTCACTGGTAGTTAGAGTTTTGCTACGCCATTCAAATCGTTGCTAAATTCCACGTTTGACTAGCTAGGACACTTTATGTCGTTTGTAAGTCTTCAGTTTCCCTCATAGGAATAAAACACATAGTATGTGTGTCTGACCAGTAACTTTCAATGGCAAGTTCCAGCATAATTTTTCCAAGGACCGCTAAATGCATACCAACTGTGGCAAGGATATACCACTACGCATAAATACATCTATTTATTTTAAGCTGAATGCCCCTGTACCAGTTTAAAGACCTAACCTGCAGTGAATAGAAGCAGAAAGTATGGTGCTGTGGCTTAGAGAAACAGCCGTAGCTTACTCCTAACCAAAAATCATTTCTATTACT
>JAHWFP010063205.1:1692-17687 GCA_023313725.1 Lithobius niger
AATAATTAAGGAGGTATATGGCTTGTTTGTTTAGTTAAAAGAAATGCCGATGTATCTTCCTTCGCTTGGTGCAAGCAAGTGCTAGATGTACTGGATAGTGCTAGATGTTGCCAGATTCTGCCTACTTTAATCGGTGATAGTGCCACTTTAACTTGAAGTTTTTTTTCGTACATGTGGAATTTATTTATCTTGGTGTAAATAGGTAATCTACCAAAAAACAAAACTTGTGAAGGATTCCCACCAAGCTTTTCGGTCATGTGAAGTCGTGATATCAAACCGCCAAGCTCTTTCACCAAGCTAATCCCGCCGAGTAATAGTTCGAAGGTTAACTGAAATATATGAAAATTCCTTACTGCACAATTTTCAAGTATTTCATTTAAGGTTTGAAGTTTTAGTTGGTGGGATTAGCTTGGTGAAAAAGGTGGGCGTTTGATATCACGACTTCAAACGGCCAATAAGCTTGGCGGCAATCGTTAACACGTTTTGTTTTGGGGTAGATATCACATATTTTGGTCCAAATTGTTTCATTCCATTTTTTCTTAGCAATTACGAGATGGAAAACCCCATCTACATTTCTGGTGCATTTATTTTTTTCAGGTTTCGTTCCATTTTGAGGATAGTAGTCATCTTTTCCACGCAATTAATATTTATTATTAGTACTGCAGTATCTGGAACGTTACAGGAAAGTTTATTTGTGTTCTTTTGCTGTTTTGATTTCGGATCAGTTAAACTTTACCTTAAACATCAAACGAGTTCGTTTTGTTTTCCAATTCATGCTACTTTGGCATACCATCGAGTTTAGATTAGCTTGTTTGTGTGGTATGGTGTCGCCTTACAGGGCATGTTCGTTAAACCATACCTTAACCATCCAAGTAGTTGGTTTTTGTTTTCTAATTCGTGATACTTTGACATTCTAAGTTGGTCTTCTGTAATCCTTGTATTTATTTAATCTTCAACCTACTGGTGTTTGCTGATTGGCATTATTTGCTGATTATCATTGTTTTAATGTTTTGTAATGTTATGAAAATTGCTTCAAGGATCTGCTTGTATGTACACAAACGAAACAATCCAACGCAAACCAAAACCTTTTAATATTTAGTCTACGTCCTGCAGCTGGCGTTTGCTGACTGGCATTGTTACATAATAATATTTAAAACAATGTAAAACAACCACTCTGGCCTGTCCGTTTAGAGGTCCCTGAACCACTACACACATTAGAAAAGGCCGTACGGAAAGGGCACATCTACAGAGCAATACCCGTAAAATGAGCTAAGAACCCGCTTTATTCACCGCTGGAAGAATTTATTTTCGTGAAACAAAAAAGGCGTTAGCCAGTAGCCAGTAATTAGGCAAAAATCAGACGTGTCACGTAATTTTTACAATAAGAAAACGTTAAGCTGTGTCCCTAACTGCGACTTTTATGTTGCCAGGCGACCAAAGCCTCCCAATCAAACAATTATCAGCCTTTTCTGTGGCGTTGTTATTTATCCTCAGATGGCGGAAAACAGCCAAACTGCCTTGGGTTTAAAGACACAAGTATCTAGTGGTCGCCATGCTCATATACGGGGTGGTCCAAAAGTCCCTTGCACCCCAACAAAAGCCCTACAGCATCGGAATTACACACCTGAGTCATAGGACTTTTTTTTTGTTCCTAAGATGGAGGTGACCCCATGAGTTGCGTTGGGGCGACCTGCTCCCCCCCCCTCATCCCCCACATATAAAATGTAACTTTGTTCCTGTGAGAAATGGAAGTTTTGTTATAATTGGGGAAATATGCACATGGCGCAGTCAACGTGATCGCCGAAAACGGCATGCTAATGAGACAACCAGCATGCGTTTTATTACATCTTCAATGTAGCTCCCGCACCCACATGAGGGCATACCTTCACAGTGTGGGAAATTGTCCGGTGCGGGTGCATCACCAAAGGTCATATGGCACCGAGATTACACACCTGACACATAGGACGAAGGTTTCTCCCTAAGAGGTTGGGGGGGGGGGCGTCCATGACCTTGTATTGGGGCACCCTGTCTCCGTCAACCCCCTGGTCACCAAGTTTATTTCTGTTCCCTGCACTGAACATAACTCACACCCCTGGGGCGGGGCAGTTGATTCCTGATATCTCCCTTAAATTAAAGGGTGCAGGCACTATCACCTACGCCTGTTCGTCAATTGATGACGAGGGGTGGGGAAGGGTTGAAAATAACTAAATTATTGAGTCATATTACTTGAACATTCGCAATCAACTGCCCAACCCATGGGTGTTTTTTTCCGTTTAGTTTAAGGTACAACTACAAAGATAAGCTTTGTATCTGGGGGTTAAGGGCGGCATGGCGCCCCAATGCAAGCTCATGCAGTGGTCCCCATCTTAGAGACAAAACAAAGTCCTGTGAGTCAGGTGGGTAATAAATAGACATAAATAGCTGGAAATAATATTAAGGAAAATTGGAAATTAGCCAACAGCGAAAATCAGGTGGGTAATCTCAGTGCTGTAGGAACTTTGATGGGCGCGCCGGACAATTTCCTCATGTGGGCGTGGGGGTTACATTGACAACGTAATAAAACGCATCCCTATTATCCAATTAGCATGCCGTTTTTGGCGTTCATGTTGGCTGGGCCATGCGCATATTTCTCCAATTGGTACCAAACGTCTATTTCTCATAGGAACAAAGTTAAATTTTATATCTGGGGATTGAAAGGGGGGGGGGGGGGGAACCGGGCGCCCCAATGCAAGCTCATGGGGTGACCCCCATCTTAGGGACAAAACAAAGTCCTATGAGTCAGGTCAGGGGTTGCATAAATCTAAGACGTGTATAGCATTAATTCGTTCCTGGTAAAGTGCGTAATGTCAATGCTGTAGGGCTTTTGGTGGGATGCAAGGTACTTTTGGACCACCATGTATATATTTTATCTGGATGTCTTCGTTGATCTTAGCGGGCGACACACTGGCGTGTCTTAATTTCCCCGCAACAAAACTTGTTAAGTAGGCCGGCCAAGCATTTTTGGCTTGTTGAAGTCGTGATATCAAACGTCAAGCTCTTTGCCATATTAATCCCATCGTTCGAAGGTGAAACGGAAAATTCGAAAATTGTTTGCTGTTCAATTTTAAAGTATTTCATTTAAAGGGATATACCTCCCAGCACCATTTTTCTCGATCCTCCACATCAAGTACGGCCCCAAAGGTGTATTTACTTACCGTTAGTCTTTCCCTTGCTAAAAATCCGTTTTATAATGTGGCGTCTAGGAGATTTTCTGTTGAATAATTGTTAACTTTAAGGTATTTGCTGCGTACCGCAGTATATGATGCTTTGCGCGCTCTCAATAATCAAGAAGTTTCATCTCTATGTGTGCATGTACTAATTTTCTAATAATTACCATGAGATCAAAAATCTAAAAGACTAATGCGGTAAAAATTAAAATTAATTATTCCAATAGATCTCCAAAACAAAATTATAAGACACTAGCCTAAAAAATTAAAAATTGTGATGTTAAAATACGAGAACCATTCCGGTTTGTGACGACACAATCTTTAACTTGGTGCTTTTTCGTGTACTATTCCCAAAGCCTGATGCAGCAGCTACGCGAGCAAAAGCGAAATTAATTAATTAATTTTGCTTTTGCTGTGAAGAACGCAGCTACCACTCCAACTGACCTTATCGCGTGGCTGTTATAAGGCAGGCCGGATGTACCTTTAAGTAAGATTGGATGATTTACTAGAAGTTTTGCAATCTAAATGTTGAGTGTGCGAGATTTCTAGCTTTGTCGAACTCCCTCGTACTAAACACGATCAGTACCTTCCTAAACCACCGAACAGAGCGAACAGAGCGAACAGAACGAACCATTGTTAGAGACAGTTTGGCTCCAAACTTAACGTCGCGTCAGCCGTTTAGTACCTTCCCACAGATTAGAGAGTTTAGGTTTAACTCTCTAATCTGTGTACCTTCCGAAATTGAAATCACAGCTCAGCAAAATCAACAAGCTCAACAAAGCACTCGTTACGTCATACCTTTATAGTGACCAGGTGTGGCTAATGGATTGCACCAGGCTAGGCTAATGGAAGTAACAATGCGCGAGCAATGCAAAATCGCGAACCATCTCGGGGAGGTGGTTGCGGGTGATTGCCAGTGGTGGAGCTTTTGAGCATACGCTATAAGCTTTGAGCATGCGCTATAGGTATCGTAAACGATTCATCCCTGACGATGGTTGACGTAAGCAAGCCACATCAACACGGCTACAGTAGGGAATGAGCTGAACTGTCACCAACAGTGGTGCGTTCGGTACTACTCATTGGTACTACTACTACAACTACTATTCCAAGGTTCGGTGTGGCTTAGGCCACGCTCCAGTGAGATACCTCCCACTCGCAGGCTATCTTACAATGAACCATACAATGTACCTCAACGAATTTACTGCAAAGTAAGTTACTAAAGGTAAGTAGATATTCATAATCGTCCATTCTCCACACTCCTTGTAAAGTAGTTGGTGCCCCCTTGAATCTTGTGAGGCCAAACTTTATTGCTTTCCGGTCTGATGGAGAAAACAGACCAAGAGTATCTACCGTGGCTAGGTTTTATTTCTGGAGCTCATGGTCTTTGCTACAGTGCCCCATCTTAATTTTCTGAGCCGGCGATGAGGAAAATGATGGTGGCGGCTTTTCCGCCTTTTTGCTTCATTTATACATCCTTCTTACAAATGCTTTGCTGACCTGATATTATTCCATTTTAGTTATTATTTCCACGCAACAGTGACATGATGAATATTCGCTTTTCTCGATCTCTTCTGACGATTCAGACATTATTGTGGCTGCAGACATTCTCGACGGCCACTTCGCCGCCCCTGATAGGTAAACAAAACGAACATTGAGCGTAGTTTTGAAATTGTTAGACCTCATTGAAAGAGGAAAAAAAGGGTAATACCGTTGAATTCGGAGGCAGCCACCATTCATGACTACCACCCCATCACCAAGTGTTCGTATCCTGTTGTGAAAACCGCTGTTTTCGTAAAGGGTGTGTCTAACTTGAAGGTGCGTGGGTCACAGGGGCTTGTCACAAAAACCGCTTCAATTTCCCCAACAAATACCTGCTGTATGTACCGAGGAACAACTCTTGGTTGGTTATGGTCGTGTGTTGGACTGAAGCCCACTACGTACCGAATTTAGCCTTAGTGAGAATAATTTGTTTTTAGGCTAATTATTGCATAAAGTCGTGTAACACTGCTTTGTTGTAAGGGTTCGTTGGTTGAGTGGTGAGGTTGTAATATGCCAGCAGTGTCACGAGACTTGTTTACTGACAGATAATGCACAGTGATTGATTTGAACTGTATACACGGTGAATCGGTGACAGCGCTAGGAGTGGGCAAAGGCCTTGACCCCCTCAAATATTTCACGCCTCCCTCCACCCCCAACACTCAAGTTGTCGACAAGAATAATAATAATTTTAAAAAACAAAAAATTTGCAGGCTAAACTTGAAATGAAATGAATAAACTGAGCATTTATGTTGTTATTTTATTTATTTTTATAGCTACTTTGCAACATATGTGTAGCCTACTTTATTTTGTGTGTTTATGGGGCTTATTTTCCGGGTGGCGTTCTACCTGGATAACCGGGAAAATTCAGGGAATTTATCAAGTCTGGGAAATTCTGGGAATTTGATAAACACACACAGAAAGCTAAGGAATTTCAACATTTTCAGTAAAGTCTTTTGATCTTCGAAGAATAGCGAATTCAGATTTCACTTTTTACTCGTAAAACTTTCACTTTATTTCAGTAAAAATCCGTGTCCTTTTTGTTTTATTTATGATGAAAGCGAAAACACCTTAGGCCTAAGTGATATGGAACGTTACGTGTTAACTGTTAAGTGCATTTCTTGTTTTGTTCAAATTATGGCTTCCTACTGTTTACAAGTACCAGATATGGCAATACAATTTTTGATTTAGCAAAACAAACTGAGATTCTATCTAGTGAAATGTAAAAAAAAAAAATGTTCAGTCCTGTACTGCAACTCCCTTCGACCGAAAAAAAATATCGGGGAAAACTGTCAGTATTGGTCTGGAAATTTACCGGGAAAAATCAGGGAATTTCATTATGAAGGTTTGAACGCCACCCTGATTTGACAAAAAAAAAATTGACTGCATTGAAGCTTACCTTACGTGCAGGTTTAATTAAACGAAATAAAAGTGCCAAAGCGGCTGCATTGAAAAAAGCTCTTGGCCCACTCTGTTTCCAGATGTCCCCTCTGTCGGAACCCCAAACAAATCAGTCCTGACGCCATCACTGCATACAATGTTCTTGAGAGACTGCTCAGAAATTCTAAGAAGGGAGTGGAAAGTCCTATAGTTCACAATCACTGCATTAAAATTTAAAATTTCTACAAGCTCGGACTTTAGTTTTTAAAGCTAACTCGGTGGTTTAAAACTTGAATCACTATGGAGCAGCCGTTTATGCGTCCAACCACGTTGCATGGCTTACTGGGAACTCACAGGCTGGAGTAAAAATATGTGCAATGTAGTAAAGCTAACGATACCAATACGCAGTCGTGTATTTAGATTGCGAGGGGGGGGGGGGGGCTTAAGGATATAGCCCAGGGTAGAAGGGCCAGCACAATACAGTAAAAAAAAAATAGTTAAAATAAACCCTCTCGAGTGTCTATCCAGTAGCTGTCGCCACTTGGCCAGAAAACCATAGAAAGCATTCGCCACATACCAAATACATCTTGCGTAATGATGCACGGTTTCTAATTCATTTTCATCAGACCAACTCCCAAAATAACTCCCACAATTCTCAGTCGTATTGAAGGTGACGTCACCTTCACTCTTGTGGGTTTGTTGAGTTCCGATTGTAGTTTTGGAACTTTGGAAGGAACTTTAAATTGTGTCAACGTTCCGGACTTTTTTGTACTGAATGGCTAACGTGGAATCAAGTCGCACCTGTGACGTAAAGTGTTGAGCCAAACTGTGATGGGCTAGTTTCCGAAATTCTGGCGGTTTTCGGAGGCGCTGTATGTTTTGTTATTTGGAATAAATATATAAGGTGATTGTTTAATGCTACTAGTTACTTATCTGCCTGCCACACTTTTTAGCAAATGTTGATCCACTTTGTTTGAGGTTGGGGATGCCAACACCCTTCATTGGTGCCGCCTTCCCCTCGGTCACTTACCTCAGGGCTGCGTTCTACAGTGAAAACGGGGAAAATTCAGGGAATTTATCAAGTCTGGAAAAATCAGGGGATTTGAAAAATATTTACCGTAAATTATAGGGATTGAATGCACCTGCCCGGATAGCATCCCTCCCAGGTGTAATAACAGAACAAGCAAATGAACAACGTGGTTTTGGCTTGGAATCAGCCTAAGGACTGCCTGCGAACCAGAAAACGAGGCTGGTGAGGTGGGCAGGTGTCGGGGCACTACGGAGGCTGCGGAGGGGGCCATCCTGACAAAATCAAGGAATTTGAACATTTTCCGGAAAATCTTTCACCTATAAAGAATAGGTAATTCGGATTTAATTTTTTATTTCTCAAACCTGACTTTATTTCAGTTAGAACTCCATTTCCGTTTTGTTTCATTTCTGATAAAGCGAAAACTCCTTGGGCCTAAGTAATGTGAGACGTTACCTGTTAAGTGAGTTATAGTTTTGTTCAGATGGTGGCTTTTCCTGCTCTTGACCAATACCAAGTTAGCGGAGTGGAATTTTTGATTTAGCAAAGCAATGCGATATAGTTAATTGTGATTTGAGTGAAATTTGAATAAAATGTCTTTTGTCCTGTACTGCACCTTCCTTCGACCCAAAAAAGATCAGGGAAAAGTGTCAGTGTTGATCTGGAAAACCTGGAAAAATCAGGGAATTTCATCATGAGCTTGGAATACCACCCTGTACCTACGCAACTGGAGGTGACCCTGCGACTTTGCTCTTTAGGCCCTGGTTTGACCCATTTTCACTGAAGCTGTGCCTATATTATGGTTGCTATTAAAATTCTTTCTTGTTTCAGCTGTAATTGGCGGAGGAATTGGAGGGGCGACGGCGAGCTATTATCTTCATGAATTATTTGGATCCGGTGCAAAAATCGATGTATATGAGGCTAACAAGGTTGGTGGTCGCTTAGCGGTAGTTGAGGTTGGCGGCCGCAATTACGAAGCTGGAGGCTCCATTATCCATGAAAGAAACCAGAACATGAATAACTTGGCCCAAAAGCTAGGTAAGTGCAGGTATTGTAGATTGCCTTCAGTCATTTTTGTTCTATTAACACTTTTTGGAATTGTTTAAAGAGCAGTAGTTGTTACTTCTGCCCGTTGTGAAGTACTAGTCGCTCAACTCAACAAAGTCTTTGTTGGTGGCCTTCACACCAGCACTAAGAAGGAACACATTCAAAACCTAATTAAAACCTTGATAGGCTTCATGATGGATTGCTACCCACTACGCACCACTTACCCATCCTACACCTCTTTCTGCGTGACTATAGCAAGTGACTTAGCTGATATTCTCATCAGCTCAAATATCTGGCCACCGGGCACCTGCATATCCCACTTTACTGGCCGAAGGCGTAAGCCTCACAAAACTCAAACTACCACGTCTGCACCCGCCCCTTCCCCTGGTACCGAGTCAACAGGCATCCTGCCCACCAAGTCACCACCCAAAACAATGCAAAGAACCATCGATCAATTTTTCAAAACAAACCTCCTAAAACAGCTTACCATTGATCTTGCAACTAACATAACTGCGAAAAAAACACACCCAAAACCATCAAACCACATCGATGTGGGCTGACCAAATCGAGGAAGATGATGACGGCAACCAACTGCATTTAAGTGGAAGTCTTGGTGGCAGTAACGAAAACATAAATGGTTCCACAAATGAAGATCCGAAGTTTAAATCTAGTAGCTGCACTATTCCAATCTAAAACTCTGTCTTCCTCCAATGGTCCCTTCCCCAACGCCTACACCAAAACATTCCATTTTCTTAGCTTTGCTTATTTCAATGCCATGGGAATCTTAAACAAACTCGGCAAACTTAAAATCCTTGTCACTTCGCAAAACCCTGATATGTCATTTGTTTGTACTGTATCACGGAACCACCTTACCGGTAGCACCGACAGCTCCAAGCTGCCTCTGGCTATTCCCGGATTCACTCTCTACCGCTGTGACCGTGAACAAAGCAACATGGTGGTGCCGGAAATTTGATGTTTGGCAACTTTGTTTTAATTGCTACTCGCCAAAGTGACGACTGCAGTAACCATCCTTGGAAACACGATACTAGATAATACTATTAATAGGTAGTAATAATACTAATAATATCAAAAATAGTACTAATAATAATACTATAATAATACTAACACAATGCTAATAATGCCAACCTCTTTTCCTAAGCCTGAAATGCCAGAGGAAAGCTGAAACTTTATCCAGGGGTCGTAGAGTTCCTACTTTTTCCTTATTTCCTACTTTTTTGTATTCATTCCTTATTTTCCTACTTTTTTCCTGTTTTCAGATGTACAGTTCCCTACTTTTTTTTCAGCCACGCTCATTTTGTAAATTTAAGTGTAAATTAGTGAAATAACGTATAAGATTTTAAGTTCAATAAATCAATAAATAAGGCACAAACTTCGTTGGCGTTACTCGACGGTCCCTGGCTTGTTTACAGTGCAACGAGGCGTTCTGCGCGTGCGCGGTGAAAAGCATCACTTCCGGTTCCGCATCGTTTTGGGCTTGTTGAGCCATCTGTTACTGTTAGTGATGATACACCGACGGAATGGTTTTATCGCACATTTATTAAATGTCCAGTTTGTAAAGCGTCAACTACGAGAAAGTATTATGACAATGGCGAAACGAATACGGTTTCAGCAAGCGAAATAGCAGAATCGTCTGCTTGTTTGGGGCTCCATTCTACTGAATGGCTGACACCCGGGCCTAGTACAATTGTTACCAATTGATCATTTAATATCAATTAGCCCTCACCCACAAAGATCTCTAGACAGACTGTTTCGCCCTTGTTTGGGCTCGTCAGTAGAGAATACTTTGTGGATGAGAGCTAGGCTACGGTTGCTAGGGCAAATGACAATGGCGAAACGAATATGGTTTCAGCAAGCGAAATAGCAGAATTTACTCTCATCCACAAAGTATTCTCTACTGACGAGCCCAAACAAGGGCGAAACAGTCTGTCTAGAGATCTTTGTGGGTGAGAGCTAATTGATATTAGAAAGTATTATGAAGGTTAATGAGCTAGAATTGTGTTTAGCAGTATTTCATTGGTCTAAGTGTAACCGTAAAAAAATATGTACCACTGCAGATACGTTATATTTGCTTTTCCTGTTATTAGGCCCTGATTTAGACTGAGGGGTTCCTTATTTTTACCTACTTTTCAGTGAAAAATTCCTTTATTTTTCCTTATTTATGACTTACGATATTCCTTATTTCCTACTTTTCCCCCCTTAAAACCCATTACGACCCCTGCTTTATCTCACAGGGTGAAAAGATTTTTATTGGTTAGATATTTTTAATATCTGCTGGCGACATGGCATCACCTTACTAACATTAGTGAAGGTTGTATATGTATTTGTGAAATTCACTTAGTGAATTCACAAATACTTTCGGTGGTACATTTCTCAGTTACCATCGCAGATCATGTGAATGGAAATTCTGAATTCTGTCATTGGTGAAACTACTGTGTCGAGTAGTGTGTTCTTTTTTTCTAATTTTATCCAGCAATAGATTGGTAAATTTGGGCAGTAAACTAGGCTTTAAGGTTAATTAATTTTTTCTCTTGTAACACAGGTTTGAAACACAGCCAATCACCTGGTGGACGACTTGGATTGTACAATGGTGAAGACTACGCCTTCAGGGAAAGTAACTACAAACTCTGGACATATTTTGAGCTCCTTACACGTTATGGTTTGAGCATGTTTCGATGGGACAACCTTATGCATCACATGTTGAAAGATTTTGACAGGTAACGATTGTGTGTACTATCTATTTTTCGTAGAGTTGTAACTACAGTAATCATTTCACAAAATATTGGTAATTGCTGTGTATGGAAATGGCGACTTTGTCGTACAATCACTAATTCGACGTGGCCTCTAGAAGGCACCATTTTACCAGTGCACTTTAAAAGGTACTTGAAATACACGCGAAAAAGTGGTTCGTCCAAGAAAAGCGTTTCGTGCTGAACCCATTCTTCTCTCCCCCCCTCCCCCCAAAAAAAAAAAAATTCTTGTTTCAGTATCAACATAGCCCTGGCATTTACCATTGTTACGTATTCCCACCAAGCAAACCACGATTGGCAAAAGTAGTCAATGATAAAATGTATGAGCACTTGATAAAAAGTGCGCCAACTATTTTATTAAGTAAAAAACTTAATAGTTGGCGCAAGGAATGGCCATTGGAAAGTGACTGTCAGGTTATTAAAACTAGTGCAACGCACATCTATATCTTGTGTGATTCGAAAGTTATGAAAAATTAAACTTAAACTAAATTATCTGTTTGTACTGAACATGTAGGCAAATGCTATTTGTAATATATCAACTACTAAATTAAATAAACTAGTAAAAATGCAAGTTTCATATCCCAGAATATACCGTTTAGGAGTACATCAAAATTACAGCAAATAATTACAGCAGATTCTGAAATAATTTATTTCATACTGAGTGAGTCAAAATTGTGGAAAAATTACTGCAGACTTCTTAGTTTTTTTTCCAAAATGTTGACTCGTTCGGTACGAAATAATTTTTTCGTAATCTGTCTTGAACGTCAAACGGATTGTAGTCAGTTGGGATGTGTGATATAGTACTCGAAAAATTCTAGCCGAGCCAATTATGCAACTTGTACTTGAACTCGGCTCGTTGCTTGCATCCACACTCGAAAAACTTGAATCTGGTGAAAATGCCATAACTTTTCAATTTATGACCAATTTTGGTATTCCAATATACCGAATTTATCGTCTCGACGAGAGGTTTCCAGTAGCGTAAATTAAAATCCATTAGCTCAAACCTTTTTTAATGTATACCCTTAAAACTGGACAACCATACGTACACACCGACCCTAACAGTACCTTTCTGGCCCGATAGTAAGGCTGCTCGAATATAAGGCGAATTGCCAATTTGGGCACATAAATTCAAAAAAAAAATAAACCGGTGTAATTATAAGGCGGACGACTTTCACCCAAGATTGTCCCAGTGCCTCTATTACCAGTATAGTTGATACGATAGCCTAGTTCAGCCAGTGCTGATTCAGAACCCTGTTTTTTACTTTTTAGTTTTTTTAATGGTTGACTCCGGAACAATTTTTAAGGCCCACTTTTGGTTATATTTTCATTTTTGCTAATTACAGTAGCAAAACTATTTTAGCTACCGACTTCTCATTAGCACCAATGAATAGCTCTCGAAAAAACGGATTCAGCATAATATGTCGAAATTTGGACAAATTTGGAGTTATGGATTTGGATGCGAATATATGATGAATGTGTAGTTTTAATGGAACAAATTCGGAAAAAAAATAGTTTTTCATTTGGGTCAGTACGGTACTTTACATAACAAATAAAAAAGAAATACACAAAGTATGTTCAGCAAATACTCTTTACTCGGCTCCATAATCTATTCTGTGTTGCAAACTCGTCTCGAATTAATATTATTCTACTCGCACATCCTCTAGTAGTCAGCACAAAACCAGACTGATTTCAGCAAGCTAAACAGCAGAAATTACTGTTTGTTTGGGGCTCCATTCAATTGAATTCTCGGCACCCACAATTAGGTCTATTAAATTGCAGCTGAACACTTAAAAGTAATGTGAAACAGTTCGTATAGATTTTATCTAGACACACGCTACTGTGTCGCGCCAAGTTAGGCAACAAACATCGCATCAATTCAATTGTAGAGGTTGTAAACCATTGTAGCGCGACGCCATTGCATCAGTGTATTATATCTTGAAGCTTAGTTGGGCACATTTCAGGTACTTGGGGAAAAATAATACTGCGGTACGAAAGCTTAAATTGTGTTGAAATGGTGAGCAATGATCCACCTCACAAAAATTAACTCGTGTAGGAATGCCAGCTAAGCTGCTTTCAATGCAAAATGTGACCCTCAATAACGTTGTAAATGCGTTACTAGTTACTAGCTAGCTACTCCGCTCATCCCCAAGGTTATTTCCATAGGGTGATTATTCATCGATCCCGAGATAACGGGAAGGCTTCCAGCGATGAAATTGGACGAATGGGTGCAGTACAATACGAACTGAATACCTTTTATGGTTTGGAGCTTGGGGGCGTAACGGGAATGGTGTGGGAGGGCGCGTAAGTACGAAAATATTGTTATAACCATTGTTAGTATTGTCGGCATCGTCTCTCATTGGACGGCCAAAGTTCGGACAATGAGAACGTCTATACTGACGTGCGTGCCTAGACACACACTAGTGTATCACGATAAATCTAAGCAACGTTGCAAAGAAATTGTATTCCCATCCAATTCACGAAAAATAAACCAACTGTAATAACAAAGTGAAAAACTGGTAAAGAGGCCACCAAGTTGAGTGTGGTTTGGGACTTCAAAGGAGTGATATCAACACACCAAAACTAACTAAATAAAACAAATTACAACAAAATTAAAACCAAACCAAAAACCTATAAAGCGGTGACTAAGTTAAGAATGGTTCGGCCTATAGGCAAAAGATATTAGTAAATTGTTGAAAACCAGTAGCAATTTGTTGAAGTGGCACTTTATTACACATCTGCACGCTAGTGGAGTTGAGTCAATACACAATTTAAAAAAAAAGGAGTGATATCATATCAAAAACAAAAACTGGTAAAGGGGCCGCCAAGTTCCGAATGGTACGGCCTTTCAAAGGCGTGATATCAACACACCAAAACATTTGCCAACTTAATCGCACCGAATAATACTTTGGACGTTAAATGAAAACTTGAACATTGCTACCGAAAGTAGCAATGTTCTAGTTTTCATTTAACCTTCGAACTATTAAGCGGTGCGATTAACTTGGCGAATGTTTTGTTGTTGATATCACGCCTTTGAAGGGCCCAACCATTTGGAACTTGGCGGCCCCTTTTACCAGTGTTGGTTTTTGATATGATAGAATTCTCTGTGGGTGAAAGCAGCTTGATTTCTAATAATCAGAGGAACTACGATATTCATTTTTTTCTTATTTTTGCTGGAAATTTCTTATTTTTTTGTTGGTACTAACGTGCCTCCTTAAAACGATACAAACGGCACGTTTTTATTGTGCTTGGTTCACGAAATGCTGCATCTGGAGTATCAATTCCAGAAGTGCAATTTTCCCCTGTGTATCCTAATAATTCTGTTGCTGCATATGTTCTTGCTACGTTATTTGACAAGTTAGGTTTTTAATTGGAATATTTTTAATTGCAGAATATATGAACATCAAGATAAGGGTCACTCATTTACTACAGTAGAGAAATTGTTAGAAGCCATGAGTCCAAACTTTGTCAACTTGACACAAGAAACTGCTGATTATGTCTTAGATTCTCTTCAGTTCAATGAGCGATTCATCAAGGAACTTGGATTGGCCGTAGTTCGTGTGAATTATGGTCAGACAACAAAAGTAAACGGTCTTGTAGGTATGGTTACAGAAGTCTTGGTCGTTTCCTATTTTTACTACTATCCAAAAATATTTACCTCCAATTTTAGCTTTACGTTAAAAATGCGCCTTTCCGTCCCAACCCCATTAAAAAGAAAATGCATGCAGCGGCACTCTACCGCCAGGGGATTGTTGTGGTAAAGTTTGCGGTAAACATATTACGCCAGAGGATTACACAAATTGCCATTTTTGCCGAAAATGTGATTTTTGCTCAAACCCTTTCCCACAGTACTATGTTGGCTACGACGAGAAGCAGATTAGTGGATTTGAGGCCAAATGGATAAAATCCAGTAAGCGGAAAGAACAAATACTGAAGAAACTGGCACCCCTTCTGTTTCCAGCGCCCCGCGTGACGTTAGCAAGAAAAGTGACTCAGCCCAAGTGGACACGTCCGCAGCTAATCAGGCTGTATCCACCCTGCTGGATATTGTAATTCGATTGCTTCCCCTTTGTTGGCCTAGAAAAACGGACAACAAACCCTAGAAAAGTGATCCCTCAGGTAGCTCTGAACTACGTGATAGACAACGAACAGTGTGCGTCGACCCGGGTCTTTTCGAAGCTATGTCGCGATGTGATACTCGTTAGCTCGCAAAACCCCATGAAAAACAAAGGGAGGAATTGAAAGCCGAAGTAGCTCAAACAAGGGAGCAAATGAGAGCCAGAATTGCACAAACGTTCAACAGGTATTTCGGACCGGTTCCTTCTTTTGTAGCCAAAATCCAAAACCCTCTTTTTCTGAAGATGGGGGGGAGAGAAGATAGCAGTTCATTTAATCAGTTGCCCCCTATATCAGCTCAGCTTCCCAATATGATATTCAGAGGGGGGGGGGCATGATGATTTTATTAAGAACAATTTCTCTCCCAGAACGCCTTAAGGGTCACCACACAGTTACATCATCAAATGAAACTCACAGTGGCAAAAACAATGACATCAACTTCATTCCAAGTTGATTTTAAACAATTGCCATCACATAACAAATGCTGAACATTTTCTTGATTGCTTGAAAATGAAACATGAAGGAGAGCAAACTGCCAGTTACGATATCGTAAAAGTTGCGATCATGGTGACTTTTAGGTGCTTTTTTTAAGCCTATTGGGCGGCCTGTAAAAGGAAAATCAAAGTAAACTTTGTAGAAGTCCAGATTTTACAAGTAACGCTTAAATTCAAAAAAGGAAATACACTATCGTATTTTTGCTAATTTCTATAGGCTGTTGACAAAAAGATGTAAAATCTCATCTGGACTTTCGAACGTCAGAATTCGCAATACACGACGGTTAGCTTATTGCTTTTATGTTCTGCATTACTGTGATTTTTAGCTTCAGGCAAACTCCCACTAGGAAATAGTTTGCATAGGCTTACATTCAGTTAAATGCCCACTCCCCATTTAACATTGGATATTCCACATGAGGTGGGT
>JAHWFP010063206.1:0-19207 GCA_023313725.1 Lithobius niger
CTGAGGCCATATTTGTTTCCATAGCAACCAAGACAGCGAGCAACAGACTGGCTGGACTGGACGCTGCTTAGACGGCGGGTTGCCAACAGGTGAGCGGCAAACGATTTGTGATTAGATAAATATAAAATAATAAATAACGAATAAGGATGTAAAAACATATCGGAAAGCTAGCGGAGTCGCTCGCTTCGCTCGCTCATTCCGCGTCGTCTCGCTGCGCTCGAGGAGATTTCTTGCTGCAACACTTATGATACAGACAGACCTTCCACATAAAAAACGACCAAGCAAATTAAAAGAGTGTAGTATGCGATATCGGTTATCTCGAGAGAATGTCAATATTATTTTTTTACGTCCAATGAGTCAAGCAAAAAGTTAAGATCAAGCAATTTTTCAGAAAAGCGCTGATTGTGATGACAAACGCTGATTTTTGTTCGCTTCGCTCACTCAATCAGCACAGACATTTCCTCAAAAACGTGACTGAATCGATGTAACCACCAAGAACCACATATCACTTGTTTTTGTTTTAGTATACGTTTTATATGGGTTTTCTTGTTTTACTTATTTTAAGAATATTGTTCTTTACGTCCTGCTCAGTACAGATTTTTCCATGGGCGTCTTATCACTTCACTTTCTGATGATCCCTCACTTGGAGAAGCATCTGCAGAACGTCACATGTAATCTCCTGCGATAGAGCAAAGCGAGACACACATTGAAAAGGTTTAGTTTATGTGGAAATCGCTCGCTTTGCTCTTTCAATCCACGCGCCTCCGTGCTTCAGAAACACGAATCTTTCATACCTTTTAAAACCAAATCTATTGTTTTGATTTTTCCATGCATCAATTCATCAATTCAAAACCAATTTTAAGATGTATATGTGGTGTGTTGCAAAATACGTCGTCCGTGCATCCTTTTCTAGATCATCTCTCTTTGCTCGAGGAGGTTTAATGAACAAACTATGACGTCATGAACAAACATCATGCGGGTAAAAAAAAACTTTGACGTTAGTTTTTCAGGTTCTTTCGCTTATTTGAGGGTGATAATATCAAGTTACAGCGATGAAAATAGGCCTATTAAACGCGAAATTTAATTATCTTTCGTTTGGTCCTACTCTCATCGTTGTAGATCCTTTGGTTCCAGAGGAGTAGAGGTACAAACACGCACGCACGCACGCAGGCACGCACATCATATGATTTTAATGATGTAGATGATGTAGATTTAGGATAAGTTTACTAATGCGTAAATTAAAGATTTTCAGTGGCATTCTGTGATCGTTTCTACGGAGATGCAACCTGCTAACGTCTGCATACTGAAGCGTTTAAAAAAAAAAAAAAAAAAGAAACTGAAACTCCGAAAGTGACGGAGAGGCTATTTCACATAATCCTCAACTAAAGACTCGCTAAAAATTTAATAAAACTACAACAACATAATACAAAATGCAGAAATTCTTACATACGCCCATAAATGTTTGTAACTGATTTATTAATAAACTGATAAAGTAATTCTTGCACTCAAGTTTTTGCTCCCTTAACTCGCTCGTGCTTGAGTTGGCCATAAGCTCCCGCATCACTTCGTGACTCGGGATCTTAATAATTAGCCAACACAAACTTTCGTGCTTCAAAAAATTATCAATAACTACCCTTGCGCTCGGGATATTACCTATGATAAGAATACAAAATTAATCGCTTAAAAACTATCATATGTCAGATTAGAACGTTAAACTAATTTTAAGAAACATCAACTTTAATCCAACTTTCAATTTTAAAACGGATTGAAGTTACGAGTGGTGCTAACTGCAACATGTGGTTTTGTGTTTCCAGAAGCGTGCTAAGCGGCCGCTAGAGCTGAAGCTTCTTCCATGGTTCACGTTTCATGTAACGATCTGAATACGGTTTGAGTCGAACACAGAATAAGTTCTTCAACTTCTGGTGTTGCCCACACACGAGTATTTCGTCAATTCCCTAAGGATGTAGCTAATAACACGGTTACAATGGTACTGATGCCGCCATTTTTTATTTCAAGCTTTGCCTCAGACGAGCACCTGACACGTGCTGCCTTCTGGTGCCGTTGATGAAAGCAGGTATTATTTTATTCCACTTACCGCGTCACTACCTACTAATCTACCCTGAGCCAGACTGTCTTAGCTCTAAAAGACGTATGTATTTTATCTGGATAGAACAGACGTAAATATTATCCTTGAATCTTGCTGGGCGACTCACTAGTGTAGTGACTAACTGACTGCGTTTACTTCTTCGTCTGAGCTAAAAAGCTTATTTTGCTGTTATTGTTTTTCGGGAGCACAACCCAAACTGTGTTATTTATGAAAAGCTTATGAAACAACTAGCAGATGTACCCGGCTTCGCCCGGGGTTTTGTTTGGCCTGTGGTTGTTTCCCAGTTCTCGGTCAGTGTGGCTACGTTGAACGTGACAGGCAATTTCGCTTTTGGAAATTCCTCCCATCCTGTACGTGCCCTCTCCCCTCCTCCTATTTTAACCCAAAAATGTGTTTTTATTGGGCCGAGTAGGCGAAGCGAGAGATGTCGAATACTCGAGTAAATTTTTATTTTTGTTTGTCTGCTTGTCTGTTTGTCTGTGTACAAGTGTTTGTTTGTTTGTTTGAGACACGACAAACTTCGCAATTTTGTTCCGATTCGGTTAAAATTTTATGCCGTGGATTTGGTGCATGAAATTCAAGAGTTCGAAAATGAATTTCATATCTGAAATATTTTCGAAGATATCGAGTTTTCCATTGGATGGATAAGTCCATTTTTAGTAGCAGTGTTAAGAAAATCCGATTTAAAAAGCTAGCAATCCCGAGCACTACATGAGCAATGCAAAGCCTTTTGCTAAAATATAGCACAATGAAAGTTATTTTAATGTGACGTATGCAGAAAATAATTAAAAATGGTTTTAAAAAATGCACATATATTACAGCCAATTTCACATGTTGTGAAGCAATGTCTCTTCTTTTACTTGTTTCTGTAACAAATTTCAGGCATGGTCACACAGTTATCCAAATGCGCTTGTAATGATCGGTGTTGGATTCGTTCTTGCTTCACAGCAGGGTAGGTTAGTAGGTTGTGCTGCTTCCCGTGCGTTTCTATTCCATCTAGCAATTTAGTGAAACAAGAGTATGGTTCGTGATTAACGTCAAACTGCGAGTAAGAACACGGAATTTAGTTTGTGTGTATTGCTTAATACTGACGTTGACTTTACACCATACTCCCGTTTCGCTAAAATGCTCGATGGAAAAGAAACGCACGATTCTCTGCAAACGTTGGGTAAAATAGTACCTACCTTTATCACTGGCACCTATTGGCGAAATGTGTCAGTCTCGCCAAAACTGCATAACAGCAATTGAAATAATAAAAAAAATAGCAGCATCAATGGCGTCATTCAAACGGAGTAATAGTGACAATACCTTCAAAAACTGACGGAAGTACTTGTACGTGGGCAGTAATTGAAGCAGAGGAATTATTCTGGGTTCGATTGAAACAGTTTTCAGTTCGTTACAAGAAATCTGACCACGGATGAAGGTTCAACCCATGCGTTATACTTAGCTCCAATCGTAACTGCATCCGGTCTTAAAAACTGAATGCTGGATTACAGAAAACAAAACTTGACCAACCAGTTCTGATCTAGCTTAAAATTAATTTAACTTTCTAATCTCATCTAAGATTTTTTTTAAAGAGATGAATTAAGTGTTTTTGTTGCGATTATTTTGTTTTAGTGCCAGCTAACTAGTTTCCATCTCCACGGCAACGCTCAGCAACGTAAACTTGGGCATTGACGACGGCACCCTCAGGCGGCAATCATTGAAAGTAGGTACTGGTCTCATCCAAATCTTTACTATTTGGCCAAGTCAGAGTTGCATTACCTATACACTCCATCCTGCTTCACAGTTTTCCGAAGTGAATGCTGCAAAAAACTGAATCTTCGATGCACACTGTCGCTTTAAGAACTCAATTATGGGCCTAGTTAAAGATGATAGCTATTGATATGCTAGGTTGTAAGTCCGTTTAAATGGCGTGTCATGTGCAGCCATCATTTTGCGACACGTGTCGTAACAGTGGCAAGTCATGTCACGGACGATGTAATGTCGCATCTTCCAGGATTAGGACCGCAAATAGCCACTGTCTTTGTGTCGAAAATGGTTCCACCCTTACGGCTAACTGCCGAGCATGACAGTGACTCGACACAGAAATATTTATTACTTAGGCCTACTAGCCTGGTCTTGGAAAGTCACGAATTATCCTCATGCTTGCACGCAGGAGCACTGAAGTGGCTAATTCACGTCAGCACCATCTTTAGATTGCCGAAGATTAATGAAAAAAAAACTTGAGTTAGGAAATACGCCAGGCAGAGAGAGCGTGGTTAGGGTTTCTGTTTTTGAATTCTGATCGGACGGTTTGATGTTGGTTGCTACTACAGTAATCTCATAAATTATTGTAATAAAAACTCTCAGTAAAGTATGGTAAAAGTCTATCAAAAACGACTCGCCTTAAAACCGAAAAAAAAATCTACTGATATAAAAAAATATGTGTAATGTACAGATTGTTGGTACGTTAAGCTCTTATAGTCCAAGCGGATAAAGTAAAAGAGATAAGGCACTCCCACGCACGGACATACATGCCCAGAACGCAAGCAACGCACCAGGATTGTGCACCAGCGTAGATTGTGTCGGCATCAAAAGCGAACCTGGCAGAAGTTGAATAGAATATAATAGCAAGATTTGGCCACTGTCAGGAGTAAACGACGTTTTCAAAATCTCATTCGAAAAGCCGAGGAACGGAAATTCCTATCTGCATGTATGTAAGCTAATGGGCAATCGTACAGTTTTTTTTTTTAAGTTGTCCTTTTACTTTAGAAAAAGAAGAGAAAATATCTTTGTGCCGAAGTAGTGCTGTAGCAGCCTGTAAGTAATCAACAGTAGATCCTGCTCAGTGGCAGATCTAGATTAATGTATCCTCTTGAATCTTCAATGTTTTTTTCCCGTAAGTCTCATAACTTTGGCCAAGGTCAGTTATGGGATTCGAGCGGGCATTCACTTGGGTTGGAGACGAAGACGCTGACTACAGGGCCGTACCTCTTTTCTTCACTTGGGGTGCCCAGGGACCTCTCACGAAGCTTGTGGTGCATCTGGCGACTTAATTTTTACCCCGTCTTGCAGATCCGTAGCCAGCATCCACGCAGCCCCCGCACGTGCGGGCGTTTTCTTTAGGCCGAGGAGCATGAACCACCACGAGGCCTTTATAGTGGACTAAGATATTGAGTTGTGTTTACAAACTCGACATTACTTCCAGAGAACTACGTAACGTAAGAAGGTAGTAAAGGTTTCAAATGAACCGTCATGCTTTCCGAATCTTGTGAAAAAAATCTTAAAATTCCAAACAAAGAAAAATCTAAAGTTCATAAGTTGATGAAAAACATGATTAAAATTTGAAAGCTGCCATTAAAGCAAGGGCATGGTTACGCCGCCAGCGAAGACAGTTATTTAGTTGGTAAGCGAAATAAAAATAGCCTGTTTCTGAATAAAGTTAACAGTTTGGAATGAGTTAATCATATATGTTTATAATATCAACAAAATTGTACGCCAGACATGAAATTGGCTAATTTATCTTTTACAAAGTCTGCTTCGGGAGCCTTTTTTGAATTACGGAAACGATAAAAAAAAAAAAAACAACTGCTAATATTGTTAATAAAAAAAAATGTTGATTACTGCGTTAAAATGACTTGTTTGGTAATTTGTTTTTAAGTCCAGGTATGGTAACATTATGCACGACGAAAGAAAATAAAATTCATTGGGGAATGGTATTTTTTGTTTGTGTGGAGGGGGGGGGGGGGCGCTTCATTTTAATTCGAGTGTGGGGTATAAAAAAATTCCTGGCTACGGCCCTGCCGTCTTGTATAGTCCTTTTAAAAGTATGCTGGTATTTAAGAGATTGTAGTGGTTGGAGGGAGGGAGGGGAGGTGGTGGCTGGCAAAATGTTAAACATTATATGTAGGCTACTGCACAATTAATCTTAGATTTTTTTGTTGTTGAGTGCAGGCACAATTTAGGTTCGTACATTTTTGTATTCTTATAATCTTCTCGTGTCTCCTGATTATGCGAGGTCGATTTAAGACATACTCCGTAACCATGTACTAACGACAGTACCTGGCTTCGCCCGGGATTTTCTTTCGCCCTGGGCTTTGTTACCCCGTGGATTAGTTGCCCGGTATTGTCCTGGTGTTTCTCAGCCTTTCATTAAGGCGGGTAAATATTTTTTATTTAGGTTGGTGGTTTTGTTTAGCCCATGGTGTTGTTTAGCCTGAAGTTTTGTATCCCATTGTTCGTCCGGCGTTGCCAGGATTTTCATTAAGATGGCTAATTTTTCTTCATTCCTTCTCCTTCGTGTTCCCTTAGACTGGGATTTTGTTTCCCGTCCTACCTACGCACCCCTTTTCCTTCCCTCCTTTCTCTTGAGCGATCCAAGCGTTTGCTCGCTGGTGACGTTTAGTGGACGACTTTCAAAGTTCAAGTCTACCCCTTTTGCTTTGGTCTTCACTTTCAGTGTACGTTATGTGGCTCAGTAGCTTTGTTGCCCGAAGACAATGTTAAAACAATATACAACAACGAATTTCGTAATTTCATACATCGAAGCTCGACTGAATCCAGGTTGGGTTAGTGCTCCCTAAAAATCAACAACAATAATAAACCGTAGACTATTATCACTTTTGCTTTTGCTCTTACTTTTGGTTTGTAACTTCAGTGAGCATCTTGCAGAAAACCAGATAACACTAGTTACAGGTTTTGTTTACATTGACTTCGTCCTTTTTTTTTGCATTTCTTCCACTTTCATTTAGCTGTTGTCCATTTTAGTCTTCTGTACAGCCGTACTGGCTGAGAAGACTATTGCAACGACTTTGTGCGTCCGTCCGTCCGTCGCTTTTTTCAACTTCGCACTGTACCAGATATTGACGACCATTGTTTACAACGTTAGATTCAGTGTGAGAAGTTAGTTAAAGAACATGACAAATTAAAATATCGTTACTTCCTTATAGATAATAGAATTCTTCGACGTAACTAAATTAAATAATAACATTTGGTTGTCGAATTAAAATCCTAAGGTAACACTTAATAAAAACAAATGAATTTTAGCTTCGTTTAAAATAGTTTCGTCGCATTGTAGCATGAATGAATAGGCTTATCGTTGAACCAAATTCTTCATTAGGCCTGTATCTGCTATTTACGAAATTAAAACTGCATTTTTAAAACTAGGCCTAAAAATAAAAATTAGGCCTAAAATCATGTTACCATGGCAACGTCAAGTTGCTACGAGTCGCTGTTGGCTTCATCAAAAGCGTCTCTCTCGTCACTTCCCTGCTACCACTGATCTATATAGGCTACGTTGCGCGTTACGTTGTAACACTGTAACTGTGTGCCTGTAGGCGCACCGTGTTGTAAAAATGAATAGGCTTACTGTACAATCCATATCTCCGTTAGCTGCTACTTACGAAATTAAAACTGCTGACAATTACGAGTCAGGGTACTTTACCTGTGGACGCGTTCGGCTGGACGTGCCAGGTTCCAGCATGAAACAACGTGTGGACGCGCGAGGCTTCCAGTATGAAACACCGTCCGAGGGGGCGAGCTTCGCGCGCTTATCATATACAACCTAAACAGTATCCAATTCTAACCTAACCTAACCTAACCTAAGCATTTATGAAACAAGTAAGCGAAATAACTCGCTGACGTCATAATTTGCTGACATCATAACTTGCTAACCTCAGCACCTGCCACCAGGATCGCTACGACCCCAGCATCCAACTCGTCCACGGGCATGCCCCTACTGCATCCAGCCTGTCGCATCCAGAGGTAAAGTACCCTATATGACTATTACGCCTAAAATGTAAAATAGGCCTAAAAGCTAACACATTTTTCACCGACGATTACGATGGCTATACTGCTTTTACATTAGTATAATAGAGATAGCTGTTGTAGTGAACGATAGAGGTGTGTGCCTCAACATTGGAAGTGAAGGAACTGTACAGAAGACCGGTGCGACTAGGCAGTCGCTGTAGCCGCTTGTTTTTATAGCGTAAAGTATAACAACGGACGAAAGCAGAACCAAATAAGGACGATAATTCCATGAATGTTACAGGCCTACAAAAGAAAGCAGTGGGATAGTTTCTCTGCCCCCCCCCCCCCCCCCCTCCCGTAGATCCGTCACCGATCCTGTTAGGGAGAGTGCTTCTAGTTTTTTCGTCCTACAGATCGAAATTGGACAATCAACAAAATAAAATGTAATATTTCATTTTCCCCAGATTTGCATACATGACATGTTTTACCATGCCTATTAAATCGTTTACGAATAACAATCTACTTAATTTTCACCTGAAAAAAAGTTCGCTCGCTGCCTTTGGGTTTTTGTAAAAACCGTCAATTCGTGGATGAGTTTTACAATATTAAACCCTGAAAGTGTGCAAGGGCGCGGGCTGTATTACCAAATATTTTGACTGCTGCTACTTGAATTGAAGCCGACATAACTTTACCCCCAGCCAACCCCTGTCTGTGAAGACATCTGTGAGGGTACTTCAGTCATTGTATTCAAATGAATAATTTAGTTTCGATGTTGAAAGTGAGATGTACTCTAGATTAAATACAGCCTTTTTTAATTCTGTCACTAACGATAAAGGTTAGTCAACCCAGACAGTTTAATTTCGTTCCCTGCCCATAAAAGTTAAGCTACCCAGATGGCTTAATTTTTTTTATTGCCTATAAAAGTTAGTTTACCCAGATTGTTTAATTTCCTTCACTGCCCATAAACATTAGTTTGCTCAGATACTATCTTCACTGCCCATAAAAGTTAATCTTTCCAGATAGTTTAGCTTCCTTAACTGCCCACAAGAGTTAATCTACCCAGGTAGCTTTCTTCACTGACCATAAAAAGTTAGTCTACCCAGATCATTTAGTTTCCTTCAATAGAGTTAATCTACTCAGATAGTTTAATTTTCTTCACATAAGAGTTAGTCTACACCTAGACAGTTTAATTTCCTTCACTACCCATAAAAGTTAATCTTCCCAGATAGTTTACCTTCCTTTACTGCCCATACAAGTTAATATACCCAGGTATCTTCCTTCACTGATCGTAAAAGTTAGTTTACCCAGATCATTTAATTTCCTTTAATAGAGTTAATCTACTCAGATAGTTTAATTTTCTTCATTACCTATAAGAGTTAGTCTACACCTAGACAGTTTAATTTCCTTCACTGCCCATAAAAGTTAGTCTTCCCAGATAGTTTAGCTTCCTTTACTGCCCATAAGAGTTAATCTACTTAGTTTAATTTTCTTCACTACCCATAAACTTAATCTACCCAGGTGGTTTAAATTTATTTATCGCCCATAAACGTTAGTCTACCACTAGTTTAATTTCCATCACTGCGTGTAAAAGTTAGTCTATCCAGACAGTTTAATTTCCTTCACAGTCCATCAGCATTAGTCTACCCAAATGTTTTAAAGGTCTACCCAAATATTTTAACGTCCTTCACTGCCCATACAAGTTAGACTAAGTTAGAAATAATATAATTTCCTTTACAGCCCATTAAAGTTAATCTACCCAGTAATGTTAATTTCCTTCATCGCCCATAAAGGTTAGTCTATCAATAGTTTAATTTCCATCACTGCCTATAAAAGTTAGTCTATTCTAATAGTTTAGTTTCTTTCATGGCCCCTAAGAGTTAGTCTACCCAGATCGTTTAATTTCCTTCACTGCCCATAAACGTTAGTCTACCAATTTTTAATTTCCATCACTGCCTGTAATCGTTAGTCTACCAGACAGTTTAATTTCCTTCACTGCCCATAAATTTAGTCTAATAGGTAGTTTTAATTTCCTTCATCCCTCATAAAACTTAGTGTACCTGGCAGTTTAATTTCCTTCACAGCCCATGAGGTAGTTACCCAGCAAGTGTAAATTCTTTCATTGCACATAAGAGTTAGTCTTCTCTAATATTTTAATTTCTTCAATGCGTATAAGGTCTGCCCAAATATTTTAACGTCCTTCACTGCCCATACAAGTTAAACAAGTTAGACTAAGTTAGCAATAATGTAATATCCTTCACAGCCCATAAAAATTAATCTAACCAGGTGTGTTAATTTCCTTCATCACCCACAAAATTTAGTCTAGCAATAGTTTAATTTTCATCGCTGCTTGTAAAAGTTAGTCCACCCAGATAGTTTAATATCCTTCACGGCCCATAAAAGTTAGTCTACCCAGATAGTATTATTTCCTTCACAGCCCATAAAGGTAGGTAGCTTAATTTCCTTCATCCCCCATAAAAGTTAGTGCACCTGGCAGTTTAATTTCCTTCACAGCTCATGAGGTAGTTTACCCAGCTAGTGTAACTTCCTTCATTGCACATAACAGTTAGTCTTCCCAAATGTTTTAATTACTTCAATGCACATGAGGTCTATCAAATATAACTTCCTTCACTGCCTTTACAAGTTAGACTATCTAGATAATATAATTTCCTTCACAGCCTATAAACGTTAGTCCACCCATGTAGTTTCCTTCACTGGTCTTCCCAGATAGTTTATTTTCCTTCACTGCCCATAAGTTATTCTACCCAAGTATGTTAATTTCCTAAATCGCCCATAAATGTTAGTCGATCAATAGTTTAATTTCCATCACTGCCTATAAAAGTTAGTCTACCCAGACAGTTTAATTTCCTTCACTGCCCATAAATTTAGTCTACATAGGTAGTTTTAATTTCCTTCATCCCCTATAAAAGTTAGTGTACCTGGCAGTTTAATTTCCTTCACAGCCCATGAGGTAGTTTACCGAGCAAGTGTAAATTCTTACATTGCACATAAGAGTTAGTCTTTTCTAATATTTTAGTTTTTTCAATGCACATAAGGTCTGCCCAAATACATTAACGTCCTTCACTGCCCATACAAGTCAGACAAGTTAGACTAAGTTAGACATCCTTCACAGCCCATAAAAGTCAATCTACCCAGGTGTATTAATTTCCTTCATCGCCCATAAAATTTAGTCTAGCAATAGTTTAATTTCCATCACTGCCTGTAAAGGTTAATCTACCCAGATAGTTTAATTTCCTTCACGGCCCATAAGAGTTAGTCTACCCAGATAGTTTTATTTCCTTCACAGCCCATAAACTTAGGTAGTTTAATTTCCTTCATCCCTCATAAAAGTTAGTGACCTGGCAATTTAATTTCCTTCACAGCTCATGAGGTAGTTTACCCAGCTAGTGTAACTTCCTTCATTGCACATTGTAGCGGCGGACGCTACGACGGCTGAGGTGCTTGTAGCGCCCCCGACATCCTTGGTTGAAGAGTACTTCTTTGCATCAGGTTACGTGGTTATTACGACTTTTTACGATAATAAACACAGCATGGGCTACAGTCCCGGCTTGGGGGATGGAGCGTCGGTGTCCTATTCTAGGCCTAACCTTAATGCTTCCGGTAATACACTGCCACCAACGGTGGATTAATTTAATTGCTTAACGAAGTATAAAGCTAAAATGGGCTACATTATAATTTACACTTAAAAACAATTAATCTCACTAGGGAACGAACCTGAGGTTTAAAAACTCTTGGTTTTTATTTTAAAACATCAGAATGAAAAGAATAAACACTTTTACATTTAAGTTCACTAGTTTGTCTTTACAAGTTTGCAAAAACTAATAAATCAGGAATTTACATTAGAAATTCACTTGGATACAAGAAAAACACTTAATTTAGACAAGAAAAAGCATTTTTATCTTGGGTTCCTATCAAGGAATACCCAGCAAGCTGAACCACGTCTGCTAAGTTACAACTATATTTGACAACTGTAGTTTTCAAGTCGTCCCACAGTTATTTTTCCTCGCGAGGATCAAACCGTCCCTTTGTTTACATTAAACAATGAACAAAGAAAGAAACTGGCTTTTTAGAAAGAGATGCCTACTCTAACATTATGGAGGTAAAGACCAGCAATGCCGATAAGGCTTACCAACCATAAAGACTCCAAGCTAGAGGTTAATTTAAGTTAGACTATAAATTTAGAATTGGGGGGTCCTAAAGATAAACTTCTAAAGTTAAACTAGTTTACTTACAACCACTACCATTCTGCCCGGCATGGCAATCCCGGACGTGACATCTCCACACCCGACCGGCGTGACCCTTCTAGCTTGAGAGATCTGTGAGCTGTGCTGACTGAGCTGTCGAGGGAGGGCAACTGGGGCTTTTTAAGCTGGAGCAGCGGATTTTCTCTACCTAAGCGCGGACGCCGAGGAGAGCTACGGGGGTCTGATTGGTGGAGGGCCAGGAGAACAATGGGAAAGTCGGTAGAGCAAAGGGTTTTGGTGCAGAGCCGTTTGAAGGAGTAGGGAATGGTTAGACTCGACCAAATAGAGTTTTCAACTCTTGAACTTTGGGAAATGGTCTTTGCATTGGGAAATTGATTATGGATTGATTATTTACAAATGCACATCGTGAATTGGCTCGTGTTAAGCTTAGTACATTGGTTTGGGTAATACATAAAGTATTACTATAAAATTTTACAAGCTTTAACTGAAAACTGCAGTGTTACACACCACAACCAGTTTTGGCGGGGGGGGGGGGGGAAATTGAGGATTCGAAGTTTTTAAGCACAGTTTGACTTTCGGATTGCATGGAAATAGATCTTTTACAAATATCATTTGGTCTTTAATAGCAGAGCAAGCTAGTAGTAACATTCGGATGGGTCAGTCGAGTTTTGTAGAGAATTAAAGCAAAACATATATACACAAAAATTCGTGTCCGGTGATTGCCGATGTCTGTATATTTTGGACTAGTGGTAGCGTTTTGGGGGCAAAAGATTATTATTAAGAATGCATAAAAAGAATTAATATATTAGCTTAGAGAATGCTATAACGCATTTAAGTTTGAGTAAAATAAATAACATCAAAGTTAAAGGACAGGTGACGATCGCTGTGGAAATTTTTCATAGAAGTTGCTGCAGTTCAACACAATAAAAAATATCACACTCAAAGTTGTCTGTACAATTAAATAGGAGGTTAAGTACCTTCGCAGAGGAAGCTCCTCCTCTAAAACACTAAACTAATGTTTTTGGCTTTATGCCTAAGTGAAAATAAAAAGTAAATACAAATTTTACAAGTGGCGAAAATGGCGTCTCGTGCGCTACGGTGATTTTACGGCTTCAGTTTCGTGCGTTTTTCTAAATGCTGTAGAATGACTTCTAGATGGAATTTTCGTGTTCTGTTTGCGGGGGGAAACAGATAAAGTTCGTGGCTATTAAGAGCTGTTTAGATGAGACGGATTGGTCCATTTTCTTGGGAGACACAGGCGTTTGAAATCTGGGGTTTTTTCCCGGCCGAGGCATTTGGGCGCTCAAAGAAAAAAAAATTTCTTCGTTTGGCAAAACGAAGGTTTCTCGGCGGTCCACGTTTACAACATAAAGAGTTAGTCTTCCAAATATTTTAATTTCTTCAATGCACATAAGGTCTATCCAAATATTTTAACTTCCTTCACTGCCCATACAAGTTAGACTACCTAGATAATATAATTTCCTTCACAGCCTATAAACGTTAGTCTACCCAGGAAGTTTCCTTCACTGCCCATAAAAGTTATTCTACCCAGACAGTTTAAATTCGTTCACTGCCTAAAAAAGTTACTCTACACAGGTAGTTCAATTTCCGTATGGAGGTAAAGCTCATTTCGGGTCGTGTTGCAGAAAGCAATGATGAGACGTGTATTTAAATGTTATTAACTTCTCGTTTGGACTGGAAAGCGATGCTGTTCAGAGCAACGTGGTCGTCTCTCCTGTGATTTTACTATAGCACTTTCTGTTAGTTTTTAACTCAATAATGCTATTACCACCACTTACCCCATACCACGACAACTGTCACTTCAACCAAGCCTTGTTCACACGCTTTGAATGAAGCATGTGGTAGAGGGACAGG
This sequence comes from Lithobius niger, assembly GCA_023313725.1. NCBI lineage: Eukaryota > Metazoa > Arthropoda > Chilopoda > Lithobiomorpha > Lithobiidae > Lithobius > Lithobius niger. The sequence continues at coordinate 13,936 of JAHWFP010063206.1, forward strand.
GTGACAGGGGTACAGGGAGGGCATGAAAGACGTCCAGGTGACTGTTCCAGTTAACAGTCTTGAGTGGTTGGCATATCACTCTACATACTATAAAACCAAAGGTAAACAAATTAAATAAATGCCAGCTATTAAAAAAAAAAAAATCAATTCTAACCTGGTTAAAACACCCATCATTTCCAAACTTATTTTCAATGGGACTTACTGCTTAGTTAGATATTCCTAATCATACGATTCTGGTTTTAAGTGGTTCGATGTATTCAGTTACTAAGCTGCACAATTAACGTCTAGTGGAAAATTTGCAAAAGTAAATAATCATTATAGGGGGGGGGGGGGGCTAGCAGTTAGCACGACTGTTATGTTAAGCCCGTTCTTCACGTGGCGTCTTAGTCGCCGGCGTCTTCCCTCTTTTGCTTGGGGGAGGTATGAAAACCTCGAAAAGAGTCGGGCGATTTACCGTGTACACACAGCGTCACTACTACTCCTTGTCGCCGGCGTGTCAACTGGTTGTCATGACAACAACTTGAATTTGGCGGAGTTTTCGTTATCTGATAAAAATCTACGTTCCTATTGGTTAACTGGTCCCCCTCTATTGCCCGAGGGCAGGATTGTGTCGCCGAGCACAGCGTCTTTATCCATCCAGTTGGTTCAAGACGCCGAGCTCGGCGTCTATGTTGCTGACCTGGTCTACACGTGGCGTCTTGGACACGACTACACGAATTCGGTGCCCTAAAGGCAAACGAGGCAAGACGCCGGCGACTAAGACGCCACGTGAAGACCGGGCTTTACTGTCTGTGGGGTCCGGGTTCGAACCAAGCCTTAGCTGCCCCCTGGCATTTTCGGGATGAGAAGGGCTCTGTGGTGCTTCATGTCAGTTGTGACATGTCAAAGATCCTGAATTTTTCGCTCGGATTTTTCTGCGAAATTGTCCCCCTCGTCGTCTACTCATCGTCACCTTCATCATCATCCTGGCCATGTGGCCACCGTAATTGACGGCGGGGAGGGGGAGTGGAAGCTACTCCCAGATGTAAAAGAGAGAGGCACCAGTAGTAAAGCATAGCATATAAAGTAGCATCCGAAGCGCTACTTTGGGGCTAAAACGGTAAATGTAGCAAGTGGGATATCCCAAAATGCAGTGAGTAATTCATCCAAATTCAACTCTGATAAACGGTAACACATATATTCAATTTACTCAACACAACAATTTCTTAGTGACGAAATGGTAATAAAGTGCAAATAAAGTTAGTGAGCAAAATACAAATTTGTGGCTTTAATGTGCAGACTATAAACTTTCAGTGAGTTTATGTTAGCAATGGTTTAATAATAATAAAAATACGTTTGTTGCAAACGCAACCGGAATGGCAAGGACCTGGTGGTCACTAACTGCAATCCGAAGTTAAAACAAAAAATTGTAAATTCCAAAAATTTAGGAGTTTAAAAGTTTAAAGGAAGGGTACATGGTATTGGGTTGGGGGTCACGAATGCCTAACCACCAAGGTTAGACTTACCACGGAAAAATGGTCCCCGATGGCATCGCCAAACAAGCGTGCATTACATGATGTCTGAAGCTGTTGACGGAAGCAGCCGTACCGATCTGCCCAAACAAAGCATTCCACACTGGGCCTACCCTAACGGAAAAAAAGGTACTTCAGCAATAAAGTCTGGCCGAGGGGAAAATTTATAATTTACAATTTATAATTTTTTAATTTATAACTATGACCCCCTAGTCTGCTAACATGGCTGAGGTAAAGAATGGTAAATCTATCTCCAGAAAGCCGCACAGAATTTTAAATGTTAAAATTAGGAAAATCTTAATTCGGCGCACTTCAAGGGAAGCCAGCTCGAGACGCTTCAAACGCAGATAATACAGCAGCTGTGCAAGGCCAGGAAGCCGTTTCGTAAAACGACGCTGCGCCGATTACAAATGGTCAATGTCTCACAACAGGTAAGGGGATGAAACCTGTGAAGCATTCTCCAAAAGCGGGCGAACTTAACTTTGAAAAGCACGGACTTTAGTTTCAACACAGCCAGAATTAAAAATCCGGTTCACAATTCCCAGACAACGATAAGCATTTGCCACTATGTGATCGTGGATTTTAAGGCCGAGTCAAACCAAATACCGAGATCCTGGTGATCCCGAGATGCTGTTGTGCATTGATTTGCACACGTAATTACTTTTTCAAGTATGCCTGTAATAGTTTGATTAGAAAAACGTTTGTGCATAAAGACTATTAAACTGTTCCCCTGCTACCATATTAGTAACTCGGTGAATAAATGAGTTCTAAAGAATTACAATTAGGCAACTTAGTCGAACGAGAGGCTGTATAATAAATCAGTTTATTTTCTATGCTCTTTTTCTATTTTATATTATATATCAGACTTCAAGCAGGGACGAACTGAGCCGTATGTTCGTCTGCCAACTGCACATGAGACCTTGAGAATACGAGCTCTGACGCCGTACGCTTTTTTTTTATTATTACTAGCCATATCGTTAATTCGCTTCGCTCACTCCATTGGGGTCGATCCATGCTTCATTTAATTTCTTTGATTCCTAGAGCATCACAAAATCGATGTGCTGATTATTATTACGCTAACTAATCATCTGCAACTGTTGCTCACAGCTCGTTCATCTCATTCCTCAGCACATCTATGTTTCACCTGCATCATTCAAAACCATACCATTTGTTTGCACGTCTGTACGTCTTCTCCTCCAGATGTAATCTCCTACGAAGGTGAGAGATGAAAGATTGCGAGAGCAAAGCGAAACACACATTGAAAAGGTTTAGTCTACATGGAAATCGCTCGATTTGCTCGTTCAATCCATGCACCGCCGTGCTTCAGAAATACGAATGTTTGACACCCTTTTAAAACCAAGTCTATTGTTTTAATTTTTCCACGCATCAAGTCAGTTAATACCAAACCAATTTTAAGTTCCATATGTGGTGTGTTGCAAAATACGTCGTCCTTTTAGGTTATTTTTTGCGTGCATCCTTTTCCAGATCATCTCTCTTCGCTCGAGGAGGTTTGGATGAACAAACTATGACGTCATGAACAAACATCATGAGGGTTTAAAAAAAAAAACAACTTTGACCTTATTTTAACAGGTTCTTTCGCGTATTTGAGGGTCATAATATCAAGTTACCGTTATGAAAATAGACTTATCCGAAGCGCAATTTAATTATCTTTCGTTCGTTTGGGCCTATTCCCATCTTTGTAGGTGCTTTGGTTCCAGAGGAGTAGAGGTACAAACAAACACGCACGCACATCATCCGATCTTAATGATGTAGATTTTTAACATATTTTTAATATTAGCTTTTCTTTATTTTATTTTGATATTAGTTGAAAACGGGAAAAAACTAAAATGGAAAGGACGTAACAAAAACGTTAATATTGTAACAAACGTCCATCGCTCGAATCAAATAGATACATTTACAACACAGATGACGAAACACTCGTCCATGCCGAAATTATCGCTTCTTTGGTTAATTTTGCCGATGTAACTTATTAGTACATTTTTTTTTTAGTGCAATGATGAACCTAAAAAACGTATTAGTTTGCTTGGGTTGGTTTCAAGTTAAAAGGCACCTTTTCTATAATCTATAGATCTATAGATGCAGCACCGTAGAAACTTCGAGCAATATAAAGAAAATAGCGGTAAATTAAAAAAAAAGAACAACACTTGGCAGCAGCGCCGCGAATTTTCATAACTAAAACGAGATCACATGACCTACACCAGCCTATTGCATGAAGGAGAATCTGGGACGTGGATGTTTAGAATATGGACAACGCTATCGAAATAGTGAACTGGCGTCTTTAAGGTGCTGCGCACCATAAGTTAAGGTATAAGTACCGGTGCACACGTGCGGTACCGCATTTGCGGTTTGGTTTACGTGCCATCTGTTAGGTACTGCACACGTACCTGCGTCGACGTTGCGTCACCGCCCGCCGCTCGTGCGGTCGTTTTGCACCGCAATTCGTCGTTTACCGCAAAAGCTTTACCGAAAATGGCGTCCAATTTCGAAGAAATAGACAAAGAATTGTTTATTGGGGGAGTAAAGCACAATCCTGAAATGTTGCTGCAGAAATGATTGAAGACTCGTTGGTAAGTAGTTAAAGAACGTATCCGAATTTTTTAGTTAATCTGCAAAGAATGTACAATATATTTCCCTTGTACGTCTTAAATCAGTAAATGAATGTACCAAATATCGTCGCTTTGGTTTGAAAATATAATTTTTGTTCACGAGGAATGCGAAAAAGGCAATATCGTCTCATTGGTTTCAAAATATAATTTTTGTACACGGGGTTAGCAAAATGGGTTGCCGCGCGAATGCGTACTGGCGGTTGACTGTCATGTGTGCATTGATTGCTAACGTCAACGCAGCGGCGCCGCAGCGTTACCGCGCGTTAAAAAAAAAACGCACGTGTGCATCGGCGCTAATATGGCTAAATGTTGAACGTTCCATGCTGATACGGAGGCCTCAGTTTGCAAGGTACACTTCATAGTGGACAAAGTGGGAGCACACTTTCCCGTTTCTGGTTCATACAACTGCTCCGATTAGGGTTAGACCATTTGCAATACTGTAATATTTTCAGGGACGTGCACACGGGGGGAGGGGGGGGGGGGGCTCCTTTTTCTGAGAAAGTGCCCTTTGGTCCCCCGAAAAAAGTTTGCCCCTGCCCTCTCGGAGGCCTGTGCACGTCCCTAAATATTTGTAATGAATTTGTCCAACAAATTGTGTTTATTTTGCAGGATAAGGTCCGACACTACATCAACGTCGATAGCCAAACACTTGGAAGTCTCAAGCCCCCTCCCCCCCCCAAAAAAAAAATTCGTTTGTCTTTTCTACACTTTTAAGAGGATCGAAGTCCCCCCCCTACTACATCTCCAGGCCGGTGCTCTTTTTTGACTGTCGGCTAGATGCAACAAACTAACCCAGTCCGATCCTGATTTCAAGAATGCCTACAGCAGTTTGTCACGTGTTTAGTAGTTACACGTGAATTTTTGTATTAAAGGGATAAAACTCCCAGCGCCATTTTTCTCGGTCCACCACATCTAGTACGGACCCAAAGGTCGATTTACTTACCGTTAGTCTTTCCCTTGCTAAAAAACCGTTTTAAAATGTGGCGTCTAGATTTTCTGTTGAATATTGTTAACTATATTTAAGAACGACCTGTAACTATATTAATAAACAAAAACGTATCGTTAAAAGTTAAAAGTAAGGGTCTAAAGTCAAAACCTGTAAGGAACACGGACAAGCTTTGACTGTAAGGGTCT
>JAHWFP010063209.1:0-15491 GCA_023313725.1 Lithobius niger
ATATGATCCCAGCAAGATAAATTTCCTATTCTTTAAATACACTCTCAAAAAGATTAATGCTGTATTCCTTAAATATACTATCAGCTAGATAAATTTTCTATTCCTTAAATATATTTTCATCAAGATAAATTTTCTATTCCTTAAATTCACTCTTAGCAATATTAATTCTCTATTCCTTAAAGATAATGTCAGCAAGAGAAATTTGCTATGCCTTAAATATACACTCAGCAAGAGAAATTTTCTATTCTAAATATACTCTCAGCAAGAGAAATTTTCTATTCCTTAAATACACTCTCAGAAAGATGAATTCTCTATGCCTTAAATATACTATCAGCAAGATAAATTTTCTATTCCTTAAATATATACTCAGCAAAAATTAATTCTCTATTCCTTAAAAATACTGTCACCAAAATCAATTTTCTATTTCTTAAATATATGCTCAGCAAAATAAATTTTCTATTTCTTGAATATACTTACAAATAAGAAGCACCAGAGTGTTATAATATTTAAAAAAAAAAAGCCTGAAAGTGCACAAATAAAACAAAACGATGTTTTGGATTCAACCCTTTTCCGTCTTCAGGTTTCCATTAAATTAAAAACGTGAGAAAACTGCCGTCTCACCCAGCATCAAAGATTGCATAAAATAAAAATATTTCCAATTAAAAAGAAAACCTCACTCATATTCCTTTTCAAAAAAGCCGAATACACGGGCAAAGCAGTGATCCCCGTCCTTCCCCTTGGAAATCCAAGTGCATAAGACAAGGGTCATGCAAATTTCAGTACCACGTGAGTTTCACGTCAAGTTTACTACACTGCAGGTTGTTTTCAACATATTATGTGACTTTTCTTTTCTTGCAAACTTACTTAATTTAAGGAAATCAATAATAAGAAAGGTAATCAATAATAACAGGGCACACCCCAGCACTAGGTAAAGTACACATTTTGTTTACTGAAAAAGGCACTAGAGCCAGATTCAATCTTGAATCCTTGGTTATTTTAACACATCAGTCCCCAGTAAATAACCACTTAGTACCTGACAATAAATATATTAAGGAATAATTTTATAATATTGATGCCCTTAATCTAAATAAGTTTGCAAGTAAAGAAAAGTCAGGTAGTATATGTTAAACAACCCCCAGTACAGTAGACTTAACGTGAAATCACGTGGTACTGAGATTTGGATGAACCGTATGTTTCGCGCTTGGATTTACAAGTGGAAGGACAGGGATCACTGCTTTGCCAGTGTATTCGTCTTCTTTGAAAGGGAATATGAGTGGGGTTTTCTTTTTAAATGTAAATATTTGTCTTTTATGCAATATTTGATGCTGGGTGACACGGCAATTTTGCTATATTTTTAATTTATATTTAATTTGGAAACCTGAAGACATAATAGGGTTGATTCTGAAACAGCATGATAAACTTTCTATTCCTTAAATATATACTCCACAATATAAAATTTCTATTTCTTAAATGTGCTCTCAGCAATATAAATTTTCTATTCCTTGAATATATTCTCAACAAGATAAATTTTCTATTCCTTAAATGTACAAGGAACAGAACACGGCTTGCCAAAATTCTCCTCTTACTGTGAAGCATTTTAACTCCTAGCTAGAATTTTTCTAGGTTCGTGGGATGTTAATGTTAAGTAAATTTATTAGGCCTCATGGTTGTGTTGAAGCTGCAGTACAAATTGTAACTGTAATTTTAAAGGCAGAAACCGTTAATTCACAATCAAGTCAAGGACAGAGACCAAACAAATGTCATGAAATTTCTGTACATTCATAAGTTTCCTTGTATTGTTCAGGATGTGTAATTAATTTATCTGGCATTTTAACAGAATAGACTATGGTGATCATAATATTACACAAGGAGAAAACGTATGAAAATGTACAGTCGCGTATTGGTAAAATTCATTGTTATTTAAGGCTGAAGGTTTTCTGCATCAGTAAAAAAAAAACAGGTACACAATTAATAAAAATGAAGTCAAAATCAAAGCCCTTGTTAATATTAATAAAAATCTGAGGTGAGCTTCTGCAAAAATATTAATAAACATCACAATAAAAAATGCTATGGATGTGTTTTCTTGAATGCAACAGGACATTTTTTTTCTTCAGGTACTAATGTATTCACAATGCGACTTCACAGTGTGGATTCACAGTGTTACCAGAGTGGGAGGTGTATGGTCTGGTGTGTGATCTACAGGTCGAGACCTCCTGCAGGGCAGCTACCTGAGCACAGTGCTGTTCGCAGTGACGATCAATGATGTGCTACTCGAGGTGATCGCGGTGGTAAATGTGGTCGCCTATGCGGACGATGATGACGTCTGGCTTGCGGGCAGGGATTTGCACACCGTCTTGGCGGCTCTGGAGGCAGCAGTTGCCTTGTATTCTCAGGCCTCCGGCGGGGCCTTCAGCTGTCTAGTGCTAAGAAGGAATTAATGATTTTCCGTCAGGAGGGGTCAATATCGGTACATCGTAGTCGGGTTTGGACTGTCGTAAATTAGCATTGTGGGAGAGCATAGACAAGCAACTTTAACGATGTTTATGGTTAGGCCAAGAGAACCCTATCTTGCTTAGGCTTTAAAGGTATTAGGCTACAGTACCGTCTGATCAGGAAGGACGATGGGACTGGGGTGATTCGGCATCCCAGGAACTGGGTTGTTCTCGAAAGGAATGATCTTTGACTGCATAACCACTGGGCGAGATTCTTGAGTTAACTAGGATTGCATGATTAAATCTGATTGAAAGAAATTAAGGAAAATTAGACATTTTGCCCAGCTCGGTTGCTGGAATCAACGACGGAATTTATTCTCGTTAACGACAAGACAACAAAGCTTTTCGCCTAAAAAATACACGTGTAAAAACAAAACACCCGAGGCGTCAACAACGGAAAACAATCAACTATTTTGCAATCGACTGACGACAGGATACCTTTTACAATTCCTGTCGGCAAACAAGAAAGGTACAAAACGTAAAACTAAGGCTTATTGAGAAAGGGGCCACAAGGAACTTCAGGCGCAAGATTCGCAACATGGACTAAGGCAAAGGTTCGTTATTTGGGCTTTTGGCTGGACCCGCAACTCCGGGAAACACAGGATGTGGTGGCTGTCAAGGAGAATGTTACGGTGAGGGGCAATATCTTTAAGTCCTTGGCCAACAACAAGACCATTACCAGCTGATGTACGATCGTCTCCATTTACAGGGTGTTCATGCGATCATGTGCTGATATACCATCTCCCAGTATTGGCAATCTCTCAGAGGGAGGTTCAGGGCATGCGGTGTCAACAACAAGACCAATGCCAGTTGATGTACGATCGTCTTCTTTTACAGGGTGTTCATGCGATCATGTGCTGATATGCTATCTTCCAGTATTGGCAATCTCTCAGAGGGAGGTTCAGGGGATGCCGTGTCAACAACAAGACCAATGCCAGTCGATGTACGATCGTCTTCTTTTACAGGGTCTTCATGCGATCATGTGCTGATATACCATCTCCCAGTATTGGCTATCTCTCAGAGGGAGGTTCAGGGCATGCGGTGTCAACAACAAGACCATTGCCAGTTGATGTACGATCGTCTCCTTTTACAGGGTGTTCACGCGATCATGTGCTGATATACCATCTCCCAGTATTAACAGTCTCTCAGAGGGAGGTTCAGGGCATGCGGTGTCACTAAATCAATGTCTCTGGTGGTTACTGGTTGTCTACTGTCGACCCCTATCCTAGCATTGCAAATCGAGGCTAGTGACTCACCAGTGTCTTTGCGGGCTAAGAAGTAGCTGGTCAGGTTCTGCTTGCATGTCATGGCAGGGTTCATGGCAGGGGGATCTGCTGGCTGCTCTTGGTTTGGGGGCGTCGCTACTGTTGCATGGTGGGCTGGCTGGTTTTTCTACACCGAGTATGGTGTACCCCAAGGCACCATGGGTGTTGTGTTCTGTGGTGGCTCGTGCAGAGCAGGAGGGTGCTGTCACTGAGGGTAGTGAGGTGATTTATTGCGATGCTTCCTAACTACAGGATGGATTTAAGGGAGGGGTTGGGGTGTGCATTCCAGGTCTCTGGTTAGAGTACTCCTTCACATTGGACTCCCTCTCGTCAGCCTTTGTTGGGAAGCTAGTGGTGATTTTGGTTGCCCTGGACATCGGTATCGATGTCCAGTTCTGGAGTTCCATGTTCCCACAGATTGCCTGGATTGCTTGGGTTCTTGCATCATTGTTTCAGGGCCCTGCTGTGCACCTACCCATTTGCGTTTGACATTGGGTAGAAACTTTGCACCCTGTCTGAAAACGGATATGTGATCTCTATTGGGTGGGTCCGGGGGCATTTCAGCTGCCTTGGTATGGAGCTGGCTGACATTGGCCGAGTGGGGTTTGGAAGGCGGGGCACTCAGAGTGTACTTTGGCCTGGGTCCTAGGGATTTCTGGCCGGTGAAGGCTAAAGTTTTTGTTAATGAATTGATGGTATAGGACGTACTTTGTATGGACTACACCCCAGCACATAGTGTCCCAGGCCTCTCAATGGCCTCTTCCGGTGTGATGCAGGCTTACTGTCTAGACTGCGGACTGGTCATGTGCAGTTGAGGGCGCACTTCTTCCGGTTGGATTGGGTGCATACACCCTTGTGTACGTGTAGAGGAAGGTAGGAAACCATGCGGCACTTTTTGCTTTACTGTCTTCTTTGGGTGACGTATCGGCGCTGGATGGGAGGGGTAAGCCTTTGCAGACAGTGTTAGGTGTTGCGCCTCACTCGGCTCTTCGGATTGGGTCTCTATGCAAGACAGCAGGGTTTTGTATAGCGACCCGGGATTTTGATAAAAGGTGGGCAGTGGGTTAAAGGGGGTGACGGTGCCGTTCGTGTTCTCTGTGGCCCGTTTTGTGTTTGGTGACTTGTTGTGTGGTGTAGGCGTAGGCGTGGTGTAGCTGGAAATTGTAACTGTCCTCCGGATTTAGGTTAAAATAGGTTAAGTTGGATAGCGTGACCGTAGAGGTATGTAGACCTTATAAGTTCAATAAACAAATCAATCAATTTTCAGCGTGGCGAGAAATTAGCACAGCCGGCAGGCAGAGCTTACCAGAGTTCGTGTTGCACGAGAATTAAAAAAAAAGTGGACAGGAGCCGTCGGAGCAGCCCCAGAATGCAATGCTGCAATATTTGTAGCAATAGGGCATCAATGGGCGAGATGCACCAGACCGAATTACAGTTCTCTTGAACAAGGTGTTACGATGCTTGGGCGCGGGAAAACTGACATTTTCGTTGCATCTTGTTCCAGTAGGTCTGATGACCAATGTTGGTTAGAGCTCTGCAGTAAAACAATCCAGTTAACATTGAAAATTGACCTAAGTAACTCAGTCGGTTGCCTGTACATTTAAATTACTCTTCAGGTAGTAAACTAAACAACCGAACAAACCATGGTCGCTTGGTTCCTGAGGGTTACTGGGGGAACAGGGGGCTACACTGCAAACGAATCGACTGTCGACCAATCAAAAACGAGATAGAAGCAAGGGGGGGGGGGGGGGGCGGAGCATTTATTTGCATTAACTGACTGTGTCATGTGAATGAGTTTATGTTACGTTCTGTGCAGGGTGGAAGAAGGTTCGCTGTTATAATTCTGTAAGTAAGCTTCAGCAATTAGTAATTAAATCTTAGTAATTAAATCTTCAATGTATCTTAACAGCAAGTACGTATATAAACTCCTGCTTGCTGTTCAAAATAATGATGTGTGTAGTTTTATTGCTACCACGTATATGAGATTCGATACGATGACGAATCGTTCTAGTGAAAGGTTTTGGGTTAAAAATGATACTAATTCGTGACGTGTAGACGCAACGAGAGTCATTTTATTTGATCCAACCAGGTTAATTTTCGAAGGCACCCATTGTCAGCCCTAGGAAGTCAGCCAGAGAAAACGTTAACTCGTTATGGAGAACCAAAATAAAATAGTCTTGGTCTTTACTTAAATTTTCAAGTTTTAAACCGTAGGATGCGAAGTCGTTAATTTTGAGGCCTGGGCCGTGTGACTTCTTCAATGCGGGCTTTGGGAAACCAGTTGAATTGTTTCTGCTATTGTTTTCCATTATTAGCACCGCCACCAAGCCGTGCTTATTAGAGTTCGTTTGCGCACGAGAATTTCAGAAAATTGGACAGAAGGAGGAGGCGGCGGAGCGGCTAACAATGTCAAAATGTTACAATGTTGCAACATGTAACAATAGGGTAACAATAGGCGAGGCGCACAATATCGGATTATAGCTCACTCGAACAAGATGCAACAATGGTTGGGTGCCGGGAAACTAACATTATCGTTGTTTGAGTTAGCTAGCTCGTTGTGGAGAACCAAAATTAAATGGTCTTGATTTTTCCTTAAATCTTCAAGTCTTAAATTTTGAGGCCGGCCTCAAAATTGGGCGGCCGACATGACTGTGCGACTTATTTACTTTTTCAATGCCGGCTTCGGGAAGCCATTTGAATTGTTTCCGCTATTGTTGCCACGATACTGAAACAATCCCGAATCAACTACTCATCGAGACGACGCATGCTAAATCCAGAAATAAGCTAATGTGTTGCCATCAAATAATAATCATGGGACACACCTTCGGCGGAACCTAAACATAAGTATCCATTTCTAATGTTCTGTTTTTTAGAAACAAAAATCGGTGGACAGTGGACACATATAAAATGGAAGCGAAAAATGCCAACAAATTAACTAAGCAAAAAACGGCTTCGCCGTTTAGAAAAAAAAACATTAGAGCTCGTATCCCCATACTCACAGCCCTGAAGGTACACAAATAAAAACGGATTAGAGTTCACTCGAACGCAACGAACTATAATTTGAACTCCAATTCGCAAAACGTAAACCTAAAACACACACAAAATAGACGCCATAAACAGCAAAACGCTATAAAATTGAAAGATAAAAATGCATACACAAAATGAACACAAATTATAGTCCAAATTATAGTTCGTTGCGTTCGAGTGAACTCTAATCCGTGTTTATTCGTCTACCTTCAGGACTGTGAGTATAGGGATACGAGCTCTAATGTTTTTTTCTAAACGGCGAAACCGTTTTTTGCTCAATTAATACAGCATCTGTGTGCTACTGTCCAGAATCCCATCGAGAAGACATACGCTAAATCTAAACACACGCTAGTGTGTTGCGATCAAATAATAAACATGGGATAAAGGTTGGACGGGACCGGAACATAAATAGATATTTCTAATGTTCCGTTTCTTCGTAAACAAAATTGGGTGGACAGTGGACATACCACACACGTGAAAGACCCCCGTACTAAGTACAATAAAAAAGAAGCAAAAAACGCCAACAAATTAATAGAACAAAAAACGGCTTCGCCATTTCGAAAAAAAACTTTAGAGATTATATCCCCATACTCACAGCTGTGAAGGTACACGAATAAAAATGGTTAGAGTTCACTCGAAGGTAATGGACTATAATTTGAACTCCAATTCTAGATAACAAGGATTGTGACATGCCAACTTGCGTGCTCACGTCTACATGTACATCACTAATCAAACAAACAAAACGGTTGGATATTTCACACCAAAAAACACAATATTAAAAAAAAAAAACTCTATAATACACAAATTATGCGCATACAAACATACATACGCACACAAACATTAAATATTTCAAACACAAACTGCGTTCACTCTGTAACACAACCACTGAGTAAAAATAGTCCTTGTTCCCTGGAAATGGATTCAAATTATAGTTCGTTGCGTTCGAGTGAACTCTAATCCGTTTTTATCCGTGTACTTCAGAGCTGTGAGTATGGGGATACGAGCTCTAATGCTTTTTTTTCGAAACGGCAAAGCCGTTTTTTGTTCAGTTAATAAGTATACAGTGACGTAATATTTCGTTTGTTAAAGATTGTTACAGGGCATCGACAATATCCTTCACAGTGCCGTCTGCTCGCCCATTTTCTTTGCTACCTTGCCAAGAATGAACCCGCTCGCCCTCTTACATTGCTCCGTCGTTTCACAGAGAGGTCTGGGAAGGAGGAGCAAGTGTGGACGTGTCTGGCCTCCGCCAAGAGTTTAGTTCCTTTCTCCCTTGTCTACCATCGGTCTGGAGGAGCTAGTGGCCATTTCAATTGCGCTGGAAATTGGTCTTGATCTGCAGTTGTGCTGTTCCAGAGTAGCGTATATGGAAAATGCTCCATGGCGTCCCTGTAACCAACCTAAAGCGTCCCGATAACCAACCAGAAGCGTCCCAGTAACCTGCCCAAAGTGTCCCAGCTTCATACAGTAGATACCCATTTTAATGTTTGATTTTCTCCCTTGACCGTCCCTCTGGTTCCTCAACCGTCCCCGTAACCACGTTACCAGGTTATGTAAGATTTTCCATATACGCAGAGTGGTTTCTGACTCGGCAGTTGGGATAAAGTTTCTGGAATCAGCGTTTAGGGCATTGGATCTGAGCCACCCTCTGGTGGTTGAAATCGGGAAAAAGTTGGTGTGTGCGATCCAGTGTGGAATTTGTGTTTCCATCCATTGGTACTCCACTGGATACAACGGGTTTTTTGGGAACGAATTGGCTGATGAGCTCGTTAGGCGTGGATATGAGAGACGGTGTAGTCCCGTTACATTCCCGGTTTCCTCTAAAGATCTTTATCCTGTTGTGAGGAGTCTGGCGTTACAGGAGTGGCAAATGGACTGGGATTCCAGTGTAGTGGGCGAGACATTTTATGACACCCACCCCACAGTATCTGTGCCCCGTACTCTGGATTCCCTCGGGAGAGGGGATGCCACGGTGCTGTTAAGATGATGGACTGGACACATCATGTTGAGGGTGCATGCATTCAGGTTGGGGTGGGCCACCACGCCAACCTGTGCCTGCGGCACTGATACTGAAACCGTGTCTCACTTTTTGTTTGTGTGTCACAGTTGGGCGGCTTATCGTGGGCACTCCATGGAGAACTGGGATGAATGAGCTTCTTGGTGTACGCCGGCACATTTCTGGTACCGCTGTTCTAAGGCAGGTGCTTCGCTTCTATAAGTTGACCGGGCGTTTTAATTAGGTTTTCATGATTTAATTAGAAGGTACATTCAAGATGAGTGTGCACAGGTTACTCTGCTCCGAATTGACATTGCTATGGTTATCTGGACTAGGTATAAGTTTAGACTTTAAGGTACAGTAGAGTGTTTGACTCTACAGGTTCTTTAGACTCTCAATAAATCTAATGTGAATCTGAATCCTAAGCCGTTCCACATATTTCATTGTTTAACGACTGCCTTCATGTGTCCGCATCCCAAACCGTTTACCTGAATTTTATTGTTTTACTATCAGTTGTACCCGGCTTCGCTCGGGGTTTTGCTTCGCCCGTGGTTGTTTCCCAGTTTTCGGTCGGTGTGGCATAAACGTTGAATGCAACAGGCAATTCTGTTTCTTGGACAGGTACTTTTAATTTAATTTTGCCACAAGCATTTGCCGTACAGGCTTTCCTCCCGGTTTATCGGTTTGGCGTGAGCGATTCGTACCGTGTGAAAAATAACTGTCCTTTGCACATGACGTCATTTAAGACATGCCTCTGAGATGACCGCGCAGAGCAAATTGTTAGTCGAGGCAACAATGTTCTAATTTCTACTTCTTAGTCGCCCGGGGTTTTATTTCGCTTGTTTTGTTTTCCCTGTTTTCTCTCACAGTGGAGAGATATGGTCCGGGATTTTTGTTTCCCGTGGGTAAAAAAACCCTGGGGTTGCAAAAAGGGGAGCTATGGTCAGGAGGAAAGAAGAAGGGGAGGGAAAAGTCGAAGTGGTCGAACCCTGGGGATTTTGTGCTGAACCGCCGGGGAAATATAGAGTAGAAATCCCAGGGAAAAGTATTCCACCTCCCAAATATCCCAGGGGAAAATGATGTGGTGAGCTATGCATCGGGGAAAATAACCCCGAGGTAAATATTCTTCAAAAGTTGAGGTGAAATTCTACCCAAGGCAGGGGCAGGGTAAAATGTTCATTATGATTAATAGGTTACCTGAAAACAATAGCTGAAGAAGGAAAAATTATGGAACTGAAGTTTTAAATGTTTTTCTATGAATATACAAACATTTTCAATCAAGTTGTATGCAACAGTTAAGTCTTTTCGGACCACCTTGTTTTCTTGACATTGTCGGAGGTATACAGAGATGTTCGTTAATCGGTTTAGCTCAAGACGACTTAAGTTACATCGATTCAGCTCGTATAGAGTTCTAAGAACGTCCATATACCATATAAAACTACTATCAAGTCGCTTTATCTCAAACCACCTCATCAACATAAGGAGTTGAAGCGCTTTAAGAACCTCCACATAACCACCTAACATCGATTTTCAACGTCGCTCTTAGGACAGCTTTGCTATTATTGGTTGAAAAGAGCGCGTGCCGGAAGACGAAAGCCCAGCTAGCTGAATGGGACCTAGGAACAGGGAGGGGTTTGGGTTGATGCTATATCACTGTCACAGAAACTACCATGTACCCAGTGTCGTTTTAACTCACCCCAACTTGAATGCCCATGTATCCACCTTTGTCCTAAAGAGACACAAGTTCAAGTAGACGTAAGTTAAGTCGACTTGATTATTTCCTTTGTTCTGCATAATTACCTTGTAATCTTTCATTACTACAGGAAAACGTTTTTATTACCTTCTATAATATTCCATTTTACATCGATTGACGCCAGTGTAATGGTATCTTACACAACTTACGCCAAACAGATAGCTTTAGACACAAAAATTTTAAGAGTTAACACATAGCCAGCAGGATCTAACATTCCGTATAAACTCCCTAAAATCATTGCCACAAGAAAAAACTGAGTAAGCTGTGGTACCAACACAGGTTTTAAATGAAGCGTAGTTTCTGATGTTCAGCATAAGCGTTGCTTTTATACCTTTAAATTAGTGAAACAATAAAAAAAAAACGATTTAAGTATAAAGTGACGTTGGAGCCGGACCTCAGAAAGAGGCGTCACTTAAAATTTGTGTTAATTAAAAACTTACGTTAGGTTTTTTAATGGATATACTTATTTCATAGGTAGAGCATTACATTTTGATGTCTACGCTTCAAATTTTTTGAATTATAGTGTCACTGGTTTTTTACCTGTAATTACGGTACTGGTTTCTATGTTGTGAATCCATTGCTTTACTGTCATGCTTCAATCAAATGCAACAATTAGAACAAAACAAAATTCAGATGCTCAGATCTTTTGACTGGCCGACGCAGTCGAAACCTAACTTGAATGACCCAGCTTAACCCGATACAACGCTGTTCAGTAGATATGACGCGAGGCTTGACAGAAAAATGTGCCAAGAGGAAGGACAACAACAAGAATTTTTATTGTTGCCTTTACCACACAAAAATCAGCGTGAAGGATTAAGTATAATCAACGCTGTTACAGTCCTTGATACGCTTTGTTTTGACGTTGAGTGTCACATGAACTTCCACTTTAGTTTACTCTAGTTTGATCAACAACCGAGGGTGTTTTAACCAAACCCCAGGGGTTCCTTCCCCTCGACTTGCACAAGAGCATATCTCACAACTTTTAACTTTTCAAAATCCCTGGGGATTTCCCCAAAACCCTCAGGGTTCGACCACCTCGGGTTTCGCTTTCCCCCGGGTTAATTTACCCCTTACCATATCTCTCCACCATCAGTGTTGCCTGAACATACAATGCGACGGGCATTTTTTTCCCCCTGTAATACTCTCCCTTTCCTCCATTGCTCTGCCTCCCATCTCCCCACCCCCCTTTTCTCCCATCCTCTCCTTCCCTTTTCCGTTCCCCTCCTATTACACCTACCCATCCCTCCACTTCCCTACCTCCCCTTTGCTACACGTAGTTGAATTTGAATGGGTGGTTGAATTTAATACTGCCCTTCCCCCTTTGCGAAATATGGGCACATAAAATTGCTACGGTACCTTTTAGGTTCAGTTAATGCATAATTATATGCTTAATGGTAACATACATGCTCACCCCCCCCCCCCCGCCGCTCCCAATATCTTAAGTGCTAACAGAAGCATTCCCCACACATTGACATTCCCCCCAACTCCCAGTTTATCACTTTGGCGTGAGCGATCCGTACCGTGTGAAAAATAAGTCCGTTGTGCATGACGTCATGTAACACTGTTGCCAGGACGTTGACTGCGACAGGCAATTTTTCTTCCAGTAAGTTTCCCTTTTTCTTCCCATCTTTTCCCTCCCCTTTACTCTCTTTCGTCCCATCATCTCCCCCAAACTAATTTGGTCCCCAAAGGTAACAGACGGAATGCCCCCCCCACCCTCCAAATCTCTTTATTTTGTAGCATCAGAATGCCAAGAGGAGAGCTTACAGACGCACTGCTCCACACACGGGCATTTGAAGTTCAGGGCCTCCTCCCCACTCCCAGTTTATCGCTTTGGTTTGAGCAATCCGTACCGCGTGAAAAATAGCTGTCTTTCGTGCATGAAGTCATTTAAGACATGCCCTGCGACGACCGCGCAGAGCAAATTGTTAGTCGGGGCAACAATGTGCCAATTTCAACTTCTTTTTAAGGCAACAACGTACCAGTTTCAACTCGAAGCCAAAGAATTGGCACACTCGCACGTTTTCATTGTTCCCCTTTCGGGGGGTCGTTGTCTTCAGTTCTCTGCTATGAGACTATGGTTTAAATGTACGAAGATAACTAGTTGTTCCCGGCAAACACTGGGCCAACACAGGATGCCGTCCCACGGTAGCTAATGGCGTGTTTCGCTTCGTGTAGCCTGACCAAAATTGCAAGGAAGGTTGGTAGGGGAAAAGGCTATATTAAGCACCCCACGCACGGACGGATCGACGGACTCAGGCATACCGGAAGTGACGTCATAACCAAAGGTCAAAGGTCAAACCGAGTTTAGTCCATGGGGCGTGTGGGTCAATGGTCAAACCGGGTGGGTCAGAGGGAAAGGTTGTCAAAGGAAAGGTCAAGACACCCCTTGTGACGTCATGACCCCACTTCCGACTGAACCCCCCCCCTCCACCCGTGACATCATTATATTCTCGAACACCCACAATGACACCAACGAAAGTATGAATTCTGTAGAATTTACATTAGATTTGGTAGGATTTACACAAAATTTGCAAGTGTCACCTCGTTGGCGACCTCCCAGAACCTCGTCCCAAAGAACATCCCTCCTCAAAAAATTAAATTTAGTTGAATTTACACAACCACCCCTAAAGCACCCATATAACTAAGTCTACATTTAACTTTTTTTTTTAAAGTATAATGAAGACTGCATCAGGAAATCTTATCCTCAACGCTTCCAAAAGCTTTAAGTGCTGCAAACACTGGCATTGTCTAGGATTATTTGACTGTTAAGACTGTTAAGTTTGACCTCAAATCCCATTGTGAAGCCGAAATTTCGATGTTTAATTTCTTTGCTGTCTTTCAATATTTTCCATTCAACTTCAGTATGTAAGCTGTGTTGGACTTGGTGAACATGTGTCCGAACTTTTCTTAATTTCCGATGTGTCACATCGGAGAGCTGGACTTGAGCTGGAATCGTGATTTTCATTTTTGGCTTCTTGTACTTCTCGGCACGACACGTTTCTACTACGCTCTCTACAGATCAAACGATTTGTCCTATGCTGCTGGTTCTTAGCTCATTTTAGAGGTATTGCTCTATAGATGTTCCCTTTCCATTAGGCCTTTTCTATACCACGCGCCATGGCTGTTTGCAGTGACGTGCATATCACGTGACTGGGCTAGTCCAATCAGACGGCCAAACAGCCGTTGTTCTCGTTCGCCATTGGCTAACTCATGGTGACGTCACGGCAAACAGCCATAGTGCATGGTTTAATTGGGCAAGCGGTTCATGGGTTAGGGAGCTCTAAACGTCCAGATTGATTGTTCTGCATTGTTTTAAACATCGTTATTATGCAACAATGCCAATCAGCAAACGCCAGCTGCAAGACGTACAGTCTAAAGATTAACGAATTTGTTTCCTTATTGGTTGTGCAAACCGTACTTGATAAAGATTTTAAAAAATATTAAAACAAGCTAATATAAACTATATAGTGCGCCAAAGTAGCAAGAAGTAGAAAACAAAAACGAATTCGTTTGATGCTTAAGGCAAGGTTTCACTTAAAACAGCAATGGGACACAAATAAACTTTTCTGTAAGATTTCACATACCGCAGTGTTGCTGTACTGTTTAGTCCACGTGAAACCTTACTGCTCTATCCAATTTAAAGCTGGAGCTCAAATTCAAATCTTTTCATGCTCATAACAAACGAAGAGTAATGTAAGGCTATAGATCCGACTACTTTCATGGCTACATTTTTTCCATTGTTCTTAGTCACGTCGTCTACTTGCCGTTCATCACCCTTTACTGACGATACATACATAATTTTTCAAGATTTTCAAGCACTTTTCCAGGCTTGGAATTTCATTATTACTTTCAAGAACATTTCCAGGTTTTCAATGACTCGCACGAACCCTGAATTACCTGTAGAGCTGTGCTAAACAAACCAAGACGATTAGACTGTTTTTAAACATTTTCCAGCGATGTCGTTTAACCAATTAGAATGCACCCATCATTAGCTGTTGTTATCTCGTGTACAAAAGTAAAACTGGTTCAGAAATTTGAATTCAGCAGTTAGGTTTCACGTGGACTAAACAGTACAGCAACGCTGCAGCATCTAACACCCTTACAGGAAAGTTTATTTGTGTTCCTTTGCTGTTTTGACTTCGGATCTGTTAAACCTTACCTTGGGCACCAAACGAGTTCGTTTTTGTTTTCTAATTTTATTTGCTCTCATACACACAATACTGGAAAAACAAGTTTCCCTTTAGTATGTTTAAGCGGATGTAACGGATGTACGACAAACTTACTTTGACATCTAATCATACATTCATTCACGGATACAATTTGCGAAAAATGGTTGGACCGAAGCAGATGTTTACAGTTCAAGGTAACACTTCGCAGTGATGAAGCAATCGCGATGGTATACAACGGATTAAAAGGTATCATGCACATTGTGTTCGCGGCGACACTTACGTCCTGAACATAGTTTATGATCGGCTGCTCGGCATACGGGAAATAACCTTTATTGATGTCTGCAAATTTGCAGTACTCATCTGTCGCTTGGCAGTTCAGCCCAAATTCATTTCCGTAATAAAAACCAGTATAACTGAACATTAGTTTTTCAATTATTATTAGAGTTGAAGTTGGAACCAAAACTGCAGCACTTCAACTGATTTTTTAAACTGGAAGTTCCCATCACGCCCAACAAGCTATTGTGTGCGTGGCGCATCTTGAGTCCGCGAGTATTTTATGCGCGGCTACGTCTTCCTGGAGGGGGCGGCTTTAATCGACGGCCGCCATTGTTTATCTAACCTTCTTGGATATCAACAAGGCACACTGCTACTGAAAACGTACAATCGATTGCCTGTGTTCGTTCTGCGGAGAACTCAAGATAGGCCGCGCACACTGTAACAGCCTGTCTAAAGACGGGTAAATTTATTTTATAATACCACTAAAATGACGTGGCCTATTTTGTTGGT
>JAHWFP010063210.1:0-30793 GCA_023313725.1 Lithobius niger
AAAATAGCATTAGAAGATTAAGGACAAAATAACATTTATTACTGCTTTGGTCCTATTTACTGCTTTTGCCCAACCAACAGATCTTATCAATTGTAATCAGCAGGAAAATAGCATTAAAGGATTAAGGACGAAATAACATTTATTATTGCTTCCGTTCTGTTTACTGCTTTTGCTCAACCAACAGATCTTACCAATTGTAATCAACAGAAAAATAGCATTAGAAGATTAGAGACGAAGTAACATTTATTGCTGCTTACAACAACACTACTGTGACACTCATTTTTTTCCAGTTTAATGAAAATTAAAAATAATAAAAAGACAAAACAAATATACTTGTAACAAAAGAATATCACAAGTACTATATATGTTGTTGTTGAAGCTATCTCCTGACAGACATAACCCAGAAGTCACGAAAACAACAAAGAATTTTAATTTTTGGCTCAGCGTTTCAAGTCTTGTTCACAATATACAACACTTAAAAATTGATAAAAATCCCAGCAAGCAATGAGTTTCAGCCTACACACCCAGCTTCATCTTGGAAATGACAAATCAACAAATTTCCAATGGGCATTCAGACTGAAACTGACTGCTCCCAGGCATTTTTACCACTTTTAAATGTTTTTTTTTATTGTGAACAAGACTCAAAAAATTGAGTCGAAAACTAAATACTTTGAGCATTTTACGACTTGTGGGTAATGTCCGTCAAGAGATATCTTTAACAACAACTTGATTTCGACTACAAATTAATTTTGAACATTTATAACTAATTCTTTGGGCAAAGCATAACTCTGCACAATTCTTTAGCAAATTTATCACAACAATGACCCAAATTATGAATATCGGCATACAACGTCAATTACAGTGGCGAATTTCGGACAGAATCGAAACAAACATTACTCGGCAACTTGTGAGGAAGAAAACAGCCACCAAAAAAGTGCTTGAGAAAAAAGGGACAGGAATTATCCCCGAAAATACAAGTTCGTGTGGACTAACGTTGTGGTGGCGTAAGTGGTAAATTATTTTCCTAAAAAAACCCATATTATCCCTTAAGCTATTACAAGAAGTTTATGAAACAAAATACTTACAAGTATGGACTTAAAAGATTGCTTCCAGATTTAAATGCATCAATCACAGAAACTTTAACATCGACACCGGGTAAAAAAACTGTTCTTTCAATGCTTGTAAATTTTTGCTGTGGTTCGTGAATTTGTTTAAAAGGCACATGATGACAACCTGAAAAAAGAAAAAGAATGGGAAAAAAACATTAAAAAAAAAAGGTAAACTTTGCAATCACTTGATCTATAAAATGAAGCTCTTTTTATACTTCAATCGGAAAAGAACAAAACAAAAACCCAGCTGAAATACAAAAAATAAATGGAAAGAGAATGGACTTGATACAACACGGGTGATTTGAAATAGGGTGGGAAAAAAATCGTAATTTTTTTAAGTAAAAAAAAAAAAAGATTTATTTGATTTAAATCAGATTTTTTTAAATTTAAAATCCCTATTTTTTTACCCATGTTTTCCGTGGTAATTTGTGGATACCATTCAGTTGAACGTTTAGAGATAATGCCTAAGATGCTGGGCCGTATACTAAGAGTTATGGTAACAGTTTATTGTTGGTCTCACTAGCAGCTTTAATTATTATTTGTGTGTTGTGTTTATGAAAGTGACCCTCAATGGCAGCAATCATAGAATAATTTAGACTATATATAATAGACCAAGGGATGTAAAGACTAATGCTCTTCATTTACAACTTACAACGTAACAAGCAAACCTATGAAAGTCACTGACTGCAAGACACACCTCTCGTCATACATCAACACAAGACTAAGAAGAGCATGCATGCAGTTAAATCAATTGGCCCTGGCAGTAAAATATACGGCAGGAAACCATTCACAAAGAATTGGCGCAACATCAAAATGTCGTGCACTCTTAACGACACAACTTGTATTTGATGCAAATTAAATGTGTTAAGGATGCGTTCTATTTATCCACCACTGTGCTTACTCACATGCTATGTAACTAACAAAGATGTAGTGTAGCATGCATGGCTTACATGTAAACTTATTACTGAGCATCACTTTACAAATTTATTAGAAAACAGCCATTAAGACGCAAAATGTTGGCGACGGTCTTATTGGTTGAACATGTCTATCCTTGGTCTTCCCCTATTATAACTATGAAACGTGATGCACATTATTATGGGGTATTACATGTGTTGAATACCATGGTATAATCAGGGCCGGATTAAGAGGGACGCTTTGGGTGTTGAAGCACTGGGCCACACACCGAAAAAGGGCCTCAAGGGTGCCTCACAGTTACGGGAAAAAACAAACAAGGTGCTATTTTAAATATTAAAAAAAATGTACTTTTACTGTTCTTACAAAAAAAAATTGTTTTTCTCATTTTTTTTTTGCAGGACAGGGGGTGGGAGGGGGAGAGCACAATAAAGCTTAAGCACCAGGCCTCTACGAGACTTAATCCGGCACTGTACATATTTCAAGGACTAGACAAAACATCACTTGAAATTGTTTTTCCCCCGCATATTCGAGGGGGAAAACCTGGAATACTTTAACCAGGTTTATTGATCTACGAATCTAACTTCCCCCACAGGGCATAAAGTCAATGTGGAATGTTTTAAATGAATCAAGGAATGGGTTCAAATGTTACCAAAAGTTTAAAAATGGGTAAAGACAGACAATGGAGCAACCATGCATTACCAATACAGTTAAAAAAAGAAAAAAAAAAGTAACGTTAAACAAAAAATGAAAATTTTTTCAACTTCAACTTCATTCAGCACTTCCTGGGATGGTAATTGCATTAGCGATTGTATACGATTTAATTTATGCTTCAGGCTGTAGGCCTCGGCCCATTCCCGGAATCGAAATTACTGCAGTTAGTCCACACATATTAACAGTAATTCGTTTACGTAAATACTTCACAGCAAGAATAAAAACAATACCAGACTGATGAGTATGAGGCACACCAACGGAAGATGGGTTGGGCAGAGCTGCAGTAACTTCAAGCGACATGTCGGCCATAAGCTCAACAACTGTCTTGTCTGGCAACTTAGTTTTATTTCTATCCTGCAGCAAGACTGAGTCCCCAATCTATTTTAAGATCAGGAACCAACCTGAAGACAACCATGTGTTAAATCCAACACTTTTCTTTTTAATGTTTAGCCACAACGTAACAACAGAAAACACAACTGCAGATTTTTTTTAAACAGCAGCTATTTCACGTTCATTCACTTTTATAGCAGCAAGAAAAAAAAAACAGAAGCATGATTATTATAGTGATCGCGTAACTCGATGGATTCATTATAGTCTTGCATTACTTTCTAGCACTACTATTTTCAACAGAACTTAAATGAACAATTGAAAACTAAGAAGCCTGTAGTATTGCATTTCTTAAAATTAATTTTTTAGAATGTTACAGATGATTGTAAGGCTTAACAAAATTAATTCTGAACCTCACTAGACATTTTATAAGCAGTCTAGTAAGGTAGAAAAAAAATATGTATGTATGTATGTATGTATGTATGTATGTGAGTATATATATACGCACGCACGTGCTCGCACACACACACGCACACACACACACACGCACACACACACAAACACACACACACACACACACACACACACAGAAGTGGCGTAATAAAACATTTTAATTACAAATTGTGTACCCTTTCTTTATCCCCTCCACAGTCCACACCCATTACAAAATATACAACCACTTTATTTTTGTTGTATGATTATTTTTCTTGCATTGTGTAATGTATGGATCCATCAAAAAGAAAATTTGAGTTAAAGGCAGATTGCCACCAAATGCACGTTAGGAGCATCAAGCGCCATCGAGCGCTATATAGTTCTCTGGCTTGCAACAAGCAGAGGAATGCACGAAGAAATAACTTTAAACAAAACAAACCAGGCACGAGGCACCTGGAAACACGCTGTAAAGATTAACGATATTAGTGTTACTAGATGGCACCAGGAGATTTTCTTTATATTTTTCCTGGCGCCATCTAGTGACATTAGTATCGTTTATCTTTATAGCTTGCATCAAGGTGCACGAGGGCTTACCGAATTTTTACTCAATAATTCAGAAGGAACGTGGCTTTTTTGTTTTGTTTAAACATATTTCTTTGTGCATACCACATTTTTACTCAATTATTAAGGCGTCACATGGATTGTTTGTTGCATTTAAAAGTATTGCTTCGTGCATTCCTTTGTTTGCTGCCAGAGAAAACTCGGCAGGGCTAGATGCTGCAACGTTAATTTGGTGACAACCCGCCTTTAATTGCAAATAAATGGATTTTTCCGAGGATTTTCACGACTCCTAGGCCCATTCTTTTGGCAGGGATGAGAATGCAGTTTCGTAAAAAAAATCTGAAAAAAACCTACACCGAGGAATTTAACATAAACAGGGATAAATTTTACTGAAAATTTTCCAGTAAAAAAGTCAGAAGATTCCAATCTCGTTTTTTTTTGGGGGGGGGGGGGGGAGCACTTGCCTTTCGTGCCAACCTCCACAAGTAGTTATGCCACTAATTACCCTGTCAAAGTAGGGAATAAGGTGATGCACAGAAGCCTAAAGATGTTGTAAGATATCATTTAACTCCTTAGCTATCAAAGTATGTCATCCACCACAAGGAGGAAAAACTTGTGCCCTGCTAAAAAGGGAAACTGGAAAATTCCCTTGAAAAAGTGGCACAGCTTCGAGTAGTGATAAAAGATAAAGAGTTCCGAACCACAGGACACAAGATAATGTATGCCAAGCTACACACACGATACTTAATGAAATGTGTCCTATACAGACTGAAACATTATTAGCCAAAGAAAGTACATTGTAGGTTTATTTTAAAGCTTTGCCATTGTTTGATTTATTAAGGTACCCATCAAAGAATACAACATGACTGCTAGAGTGCAACAAGTTGAAATACAGAACTTGAATTACTTGCTCATCACCAGGGTCAAATAACACAATGGAACATTCTTGCAGTTTTAATAAGTTTAATTTTAACAAATAGAGCTGGTATTAGGAAGCTGGAAGCTTTGAACATTAGGTAGCCTGTGTCGCGCATCTTAGCTTGTGGGAGAAATAAGACATAGAAACAAACCAGGGATCCCTAAGGAAGTTTCAGCTGAAGGACCACAACTTACGCTACCTTAGAAAACAAATTAATCCCTATCAAATGGGCTTGGATTGCCTTCTTGATCGTACTTGGCTTCACATGTGCCAAGCATCCCAGTAATTCAGGGGCGGACCATCAGGGCGTTCAGGGTGTTCAGCTGAACACGGGCCCTAGCTAACGAGGGTCCCTGCACAGTACAGAATTCGAGTGCAGAATTGCAGATGAATTTAAACGAAAAAGCCTCAAACCCACAAAAAGTCTTTAAGCCAAAAGCCAACAATCACCATACAAACCTATTGAAAAAAATTTTTTTTTAATATTTTTTTCACATTTTTTATAATTGTTCTTCCATTTGGTGGAGGAAGAGGGGCCCCCCTTTTGGTTAACATGCACACGGGCCGGAAGCGTACTTGTTCCGCCACTGCTGTAACTACCAAACAAATTTAAAGGGTCAGCACCACAATGGGCCCTTTTTACCCAAGTCCCTACCATCGAGCGGCACTGACGCCCAAAGCTCATGCTAAAAACATCGTGAAGTTAACAGATCAAACCAAACACAGTATTAAAAAAATGGCAGCTGTCATACGTACGCAAGTTTTTATATCCTTTTTTTTTTATTTATAATTTTTGTGAACACAAATATACCACCAAGAAGACTCAACATCAACTAGTCTCTTAAATTTTCAAAGAAATTATCCTTTCTTCTTCATCAGAAGCATACGAAAAAACGGTGAAAAACGTTCGCTACATGATCGCAGGAGAAAACCGCCATTATCGAATCAAGTGCTCAACCACTGATCTCTACGGATCGACAGTAGCAGACTGCTGACGTACGTTCCACCGAGCGTCCAGTTTGGCGGCCAAATGAGGCGTGATGAGTTTGTTCATTTGTGTATATGTAGGGCCTGTGATGTTCATTAGTGGGGCCTTTTTTTTTTTAACTGAACCTTTTTATTGCTATTGCTATTCAATATATTTCGACCAAACTTGGGCAGATAGTAGATAGGTATATTTATACCAACTTTTATGCATTTCCGTGCAAGAGTAAACGTACGGAGCCACACGTAAATATTTAAAAACTGTTCACTTGTTGTTCTGGTGGTTTTTCTTGTTCTTGTGTGACACGGTTTCAGTAAAAAACTACTGCACCTACCTAAAATCTGAAACATGATCTAAGCCAGAAATTTTCCTGGGTTTCATCCTCGCAGAGACCACTTTTTCAATTGGTCGAGCCATTCCGGAGTTACGGGACCCTGAACGATCATTTTGATTGTTTTACATTGTTTTAACCATTGTAATTAGGGAACAATGTATAGGTCAAGATTAACATTTTTTGTCAGTCGCCACTGGCTGGTTAGCTAGCTCGAATTAGTTGCCAGTTGTGTTTTATTTATCGTCACAATGCGTTTTTTTCATGCAGAATCCCAGTTTACGCATTTTCATGCTGTAGTAATCCCAATTCAGACACTGCTTTTAGAACAAGATTCTGATGTTTAGTTCAGGGAACAATACAGCATGTACAAAATTAATTTTACGAGACAGTAAATTTTTTACTTTTCATGAACCAAAGAACTACTGAGAGGTTTCACAAAATGTACAACCTTTGGTAAATTAATGGTGTGTCTTTCAGTTCGAACTAGAGTGGCACACTGTTTACATTAATTTTTATACCCTAACCTAATACCAGCATTAAGAACTAGAATGGCACACTGTTTACATTTACTCTTATGTCCTAATACCAGCATTAAGGCAAATGAATAAATTAAACAAGACAAATATGGAGTTAACAACTGTTGACATTTTAAATTGGCTTTAGTTTTGTCACCTCCTACTGGCGACTAAGTGGAAACTTGATGCTCGCCGGAGCCCAAAAGTTAATCGCCATCTGGCGACTGGCCAATGCTAATCTTGATCTCTAGAACAATGCCACTCAGAAAACTCAAGATCCATTCTCTGTGCACATGTTGTGTCTTTGCTAAAAAGTTGATTGTTGAAAGGCAAAATGAAACAATCCACAGTACAGCAGATTTAATTGGGGCGTACGACTGTGGGTCATGGCCTCAAATAAAATTACCGTGAAAGAATCCATGTTTCAGCTAAACACATATAGCTATTTGTGTGCGACATAGAATGGCGTATTTATTTCGCAGATGCAGGCTTTCAGAGCTGAGTTGAATTGTTTCAAAGTGGCGGGCAACGATCGACTGCATGCATAAACCTTTATAGCACGATGCCATAGCCGTAAAAAAGGTACATGGATTACTAACAAAAACGTCAAGTGTGCCATAAAAAAAGGGTGTTATATGATTGAATTTTTATTTGTTAAAATGTACACGGATAACAATAGATGATTTATAATTTAAATAATCAAATGTACAATTGAGAAAATTGCATCTGTTTAAGTGCTGTTGTGCTTTACCAATCATTTATTTAAAACCTAAAGCACACTGAACAGCACTTAAACAGTTGCAATTTTCTCAATTGTACATTTGATTATTTAAATTATAAATCATAAATTTTTATCCATCACCATCAATTTTTATCCGTGTACATTTTAACAAGTGAAAATTCAATCATATAACCCCCCTTTTTTACGGCACATTTGACATTTTTGTTTGCAATTACAAATAGTGTTCAACCGACAACAATAATATATCACTACATTAGTGTTGGGCTGTACCAGAAATTTTTCAGACGGTGCAGGTACCACACTTAGTACCTCCGTACTCGGTTTTCTTCGGTACTTATGAATGAGGTTGTGTCTGGTGCTATAGTGCTGTGGTGCCGACACCCAATTATTAAATAATAACTGAACAAAAAACGGCTTTGCCTTTTAGAAAAAAAAACAGAGCTCGTATCCCCATATCCACAGCTGTGAAGGTACACAAATAAACACGAATTAGAGTTCACTCGAACGCAACGAACTATAATTTGAACTCCAATTCCAGGGAATAATGACTGTTTTCACGTAATTGTTATGTCAGAAAGTGAACACAGTTTCAGTTTAAAATGTTTAATGTTTGTGTGCGTGTGTATGTGTGTGTGTGCTTAATTTGTGTATCGTACAGGTTTTTTTTATATTTGTCTATGTTAGTTGTTTTATATTTTAAGTGTGTTTTGTGTGAGTGGCTATGTCTGTATTTTGTGTGCATTTATAATTTCTGAAACAAGCAGACTCCTAGTTAGGCATTTTTTGTGGCTTGTGTTTGATGGTTTCTGTTTTAGTTCTAGTTCATGTGAGTACTTAAGTGTTCATTTTGTGTGGGTATTTTTTTGAAATATCCAACCGTTTTGTTTGATTGATTAGTGATGTACATGTTTGTTTATGTGTGCATGGAGGCTGGCATGTCACAATCCTTGTTACCTGGAATTGGAGTTCAAATTATAGTTCGTTGCGTTTGAGTGAACTGTAATCTGTTTTTATTCGTGTTTTTTGTTCAGTTAATTTGTTGGCTTTTTTCGCGTCCTTTTTATTGAAAGTGGTATGATTTGGTCTATGTTGTGTATGGTATGTCCACTGCCCACCCAATTTTGTTTGCGAAAAAATGGAACATTAGAAATGCGTATTTCTGTTCAGTTTCTGCCCAAGCTTTGGTCTAAGTTCATTATTTGATGGCAACACACTAGTGTGTGTCTAGATTTAGCATGAATCAGCTCGAACAATAGTGGATTCTGTATTGTTGCAAGCAGATGCAGTATCATGCAAACAATCGCAGAAACAATTCAACTGGCTGAAAGATTTAAGCGAAAATGAAGAGCCAGCGCCGAGCATCTGTATTTTGTTTGAGTGTTTTGTGTTTTGTTCACTTAGAATTGAGCTAATGACTCAAGGTCCGTAGGCTCATGTATAAAATAAAAGTAAAATAAAAGAGAGCTATAATCCGATCTTCTGCGCCTCACGTATTGTTGCACCATTGTTACATGTTGTAGCATTGTAACATTTTGATATTGTTAGCCAGAGGCGGACTGGTGGCTCAAGAGGCCACTTTTTTTTAGTCTTCTGTACAGCTGTACCGGCTGAGAAGACTATTGCAACGACTTTGTCCGTCCGTCGCTTTTTTCAACTTCGCAACGGTACCAGAAATTGACGACCGTCGACCACTGTTTACAACGTTCGATTTAGTATCAAAAGTTAGTTAAATACCATGGCAAATTAAAACATCGTTGCCTCCTTATAGCTAATAGACTTCTTCGACGTAACTAAATTAAATAATAACATTTCATTGCCGAATTGAAATCCTAAAGATTTGTGTTAACGCAGCCGTAAAAACAAAAACATTTTAGCTTTGTTTAAAAGAGTCTTGTCGCATTGAAAAATGTCACACGAGACTCACAAAAACGCACACTTTCACAACGAAGATAGTCCACTAACTGCAAATTTGTAACTACTAACTGTAGTCGTCATCAGGCACCTTAAAGGTAAGTTTGAACTCTGTTTACATTTCGTTTTTCAGTTCAATACACTGTTCGAATTCGAAACTGCCACTGTCTGCTATATTTAGTCGATTGGTTCACCCTTGCCCACTGTATCACTCGGGCCGTTCTTTACACGCAATCTTCCATTTAACTTCGAGCTTCCCTCGCAAGTCTTTCCCAATCAGGTGTGTAACATTTGAAAACGAAGGGCCTTGCACATTCATAAGCGGGATCTGCCTGTGTTCGTGCATCTTAATCGCAATGGATTCAAGGCATCTTAAATGGTTGTCCCATTTTGAGTTAGATTTAATCAGTGTCACCGATTTACCCCACTCAACACCATGCTGCCTTTCCGTGCAATGGACTGCAATGCCGTTATCGACAGCTTTATTTCTAACATTCCCCATATGATGGCTGAGCCTCGTTAAGTATTCCTTTTCTAGTATCGCCAATGTACACGGCATTGCGGTCCTTGCACGGTACTCTACACTCCTTCTCTGGTGTTTTGTACTCGTGCTAGTTCTTGTTCATCCCTGGCTTTTTGGGTCACCTTCGGTCGCAACATTTTTTCATTCTCATGGTGTTGGCCCTTCCTTTGTATCTTCTTGCTCAGTCCTTCTTCGTTCTCAATAAATGCTCTGAAGCCATTCTTTCTAAGTTCTTGCTGAATTGGGCAACTAACTCCCTCAAGGTAGGTGAGTGTCACTCTTGGTTTTATATGCAAAGTTGGATCACTTGTGGTTACACTTTAACTTCTCTCTCTCTTCCCTGCTTTTGCTACAGCTTTCGCTTTCTTCATAAGTCCATTAATCATTCCACCCGGGTACCCTAAGCTCAAGAATTTACCTTTAGCCTCCTCAAGATGTGGGTTGGCAAGATGCTCACAGCTCGAGTTTGTGGCCAGCCGAACAAACTCATTGAGGGCAATGGCCTTCAGTTGTACTTTTGGGTGGCCCGAACGGTAGGGGATGCCTCTCATGGTAGCCATTGGTTTCTTGTATGGTTCATACGACACTCGGCCTCCCTCCAGTCTGCACACCTTGACATCAAGAAAAGGCAAGGCGCTATCCTTTTCTTCCTCCATGGTGACTACAATCCCCGGCCTCCAGTTGTTAACCTTCGTTAGTACCTCATTAAGCTTATTCTTCTTCAGCACAGCATAGGTGTCGTCCACGAATCTCTTCCAAATTCTCACGCTAAGCCCCGACTTCAGCACCATTTCATCCAGATGTTGGAGAACCATCTCGGCGATTATTGGCGAGCTAGAGTAGCCCATTGGGGCTCCTCCAACTTGCTAATAGACTCGTCCCTCAAATTCCAGATATATCGATGCCAATAGGACTTTCAACAATGCTCTGTCTTTCTCATACTCCTCCCTTGCTACTTTCCACCTCCTCCTCGATAACGCCAGCATTTCTAAAATCATTCGGTGTCCAAGGCTTGGGAATAGTTTGACAATGTCGAAGGAAACCATAGTTTCTTCCTCACCAAGTTTTAGGTCTTTGAGTTCAACAAGCAGGTCACTAGTTTTGCTCAATCTGCTGCTTCCATTCACATACTTCTTTAGCTTCTCAGCGACCACCCAGTCAAGCTTTTGCGCCATTCCGCCCTTAGCTGATGTAATAATGCGAAGGGGGCTCCTTCTTTATGCGTCTTGACTTGGGCAAAGATGGTGGGTAACCGCTGAGGGGGTTTGGGTGCAAGCTCGGCCAGCTCTTCTTTTGTAATATGCCCTTCCTCTTTAAGTCGAACAAGGCTAAATCCGAAATCAATCACGGGCTGATTCCCGTAGTTGACTCCCTTATCGACGTACATGTCAGACTCTTCAAGTTGTTGCCTCACTTTTACATCATGCTCTTCCCTAGAGATCACTACTGTCAAATTCGCTTTATCAGCCTTACATGCTACTATATTAGTACGATCTCTCAGCGTCCTAATAGCCTTGGCTTGGGCCACAGTAACATTAGCCTTAACACTTGGCGGGGGCTTCACAACCATCTGCTGCAACTTTAACCTCAACTCAGGCGCCCAGGTATACCCTACCAGTAGTCTCTCCACATCAGCTACCAAATTAGTCCTGACGGAAAGGTTGTCCCTTCCTTCCACTGGAATGAACTTCAGGTCCAAATTAAGAATGCTCATTTCATCCCTAGACAACTCAACATTCGACTCATTCACTACATATGGAAATTCATTAACAGGTTCTCCACTCTCACCCCTCACCTCCTTCATACCACTCCTGCCACATTTTTCAGTTACGTCACCTCTCAGAGCGTTCATATATGAAAACCGATGCACACCCAGTTTACTCAGTTTCTTCAAATGCCTGCTAATAGTATCATCAGGTACTCACTGTTCCCTCTCCTTTATGTGCTCCTGAAGTCCTTCCACCAACTGTCTGGGCAATGTGCTATCGATTATTCCTTCCAACATTGAAGCATTTGTCTTGAAGCATTCCTTGTACATTGGCGAAACTAAAAAAGGAATACGAACGAGGCTCAGCCAACATATGGGGAATGTTAGAAATAAAGCTGTCGATAACGGCATTGCAGTCCATTGCACGGAAAGGCAGCATGATGTTGAGTGGGGTAAATCGGTGACACAAATTAAATCTAACTCAAAATGGGACAACCATTTAAGATGCCTTGAATCCATTGCGATTAAGATGCACGAAAACAGGCAGATCCCGCCTATGAATGTGCAAGGCCCTTCGTTTTCAAATGTTACACACCTGATTGGGAAAGACTTGCGAGGGAAGCTCGAAGTTGAATGGAAGATTGCGTGTAAAGAACGGCCCGAGTGATACAGTGGGCAAGGGTGAACCAATCGACTGAATATCGCAGACAGCAGCAATTTCGAATTCGAACAGTGTATTGGACTGAAAAACGAAATGTAAACAGAGTTCAAACTTACCTTTAAGGTGCCTGATGACGACTACAGTTAGTAGTTGAAAATTTGCAGTTAGTGGACTATCTTCGTTGTGAAAGTGTGCGTTTTTGTGAGTCTCGTGTGACATTTTTCAATCGTTGTATTGTTTCACAGTAAGATGAATAACGGTGTTTTTACTTGTCGCATTGTTGCATGAATGAATAGGCTTACGATCGAACCAAATTCTCCATTAGGCCTACCTGCTACTTACGAAACTAAAACTGCTGTTAAAAAAATTAGGCCTAAAAAACGAAAATTAGATCTAAAATCACGTTACCATGGCAACGTCAATAGTTGCTACGAGTCGCTGCTGCAGCGTTTCTCCTGCCCCTTCCCTACTACCACTGATCTATATTAGGCTATGTTGCGCATTACGTTGCAACACTGTAACTGTGTGCGCGGAGGCATACCGTGTTACAAAAATGAATAGGCTTACTGTATACAATCCAAATCTCCGTTAGTTGCTACTTATGAAATTAAAGTTGTAAATTAGGCCTAAACGCTGACAATTATGCCTAAAACATAAATGGGCAATTCTGATGGTTAGGCCTACTGTTTTTAGATTATATAATAGAGATAGCTGTTGTAGTGCATGATAGAGGTGTGCGCCTCAACATTGGAAGTGGAGGAACTGTACAGAAGACCAATGCGACTTGATAGTCGCTGTAGTCCCTTGTTTCATATTATTAAGGCAAAGCCAGGGACGTAACGAAGTGCACCGGAAGCTGACGGATTTGTAGGTATTCTACTGCCTTTCCTGGCTTCAAATGACACGTATTAGACATTGCTTAGGGCGCCACAAAAATAAAAGACAATAAATAAACAGTAGGCTAAGACCTGTTTTTTTTTTAAATCCCTTCCCATGCCTTAAATTTACTTTTGGTGGCTTTAGAAGAATGCTGAATCCCAAGTGATTTAATTCTAGTGATTAATAGGTCCTAGTTTTGGTTCAGTGTTAGGTGTTATCACACTGCAGGTAGCATATTTTGGTGTTTCGTGGGGCGGGAGGGGGGAATTGTCGAGTGTGTTTTTCAATTTTTTTAATTAATTTTTGTCTTAGTGTATAGCTACATTTTTTTCGAACAATTACGGAATTTTTGAGAGTTAATATGGAGGGGGCCACCGGCCCTTGTCCTTCAGTCTCTTCGGCGCCTTCTTTGGATCTGCCTTCGACAATAATTTAATCCGAATTTCCACATTTTAAAGCATGGTAATAGGACCTAAGCCTAGTTAAATATTTTGCTAGTAGTAAAAGAAAGAAAAAAAATGAAAATTAAAAAAAATGGTCATGGCGTCAAGGTGATAGGCCAGGCTTTAGTATTTGTTAGAATTCGGTCATGCGGCTCATGGTATTTTTGCTGAGATGCTTTATTTCTCATTTTATGTAACTGTGGGAAACACACATAATGATAATCCGATACAGATCATTCTCAATGGGCTTGCACTGCAACTTACAACAGTAAGGAGTAGGGAGAATTCAGGGCTTACCTTCCTAAGCTTAGACAGTCTGTCAGTCATAGCTATTTGCAGAAGTTTTAGTTTCACCACCAAAATCAAGGTTTTCTTTGAACGGACTTTAACCAAATTGTTTCTAACCGAGATGGCCTTCCAACCCGTTGGACCCGTTGCTGTCGCAACAAATTTTATTATTATTATTATTATAAGAAGAAAAAAAGAAGAAGCCAAGAACGATTCAACCCTCCCGACTTTCGTTATTTATAACCAATATTGATGGTTTTCGTCGTTTTAAAGCAAATAGAAGATTTCTCATCGGTTCGCTCTTTCCGTGACAGAAGAAACGTCAACTTCACTTTATCGTTCTTTTATAACCTCCATGGCTAATTGTAACCGAAGCATGCGTGTGTTAATGTCCTGTCAGTTAATGAAATCACTCCAGACAGACTGCGTACGTACATTTTGTAACTTCATGAAGAATGGCTTCCGCGCAATACGCACGCGCAGCTGCTGTTGCATTCATTCAATAATCGTGATGACGCGAGAAACCGCAACTAGTAAACTGCGGCCTTATGTGGTTGAAACTCGAAATTTCGAAGTGGTACTTGGAGGACAAAGGAGGCTTTTACACAACCAACGTTGCTTGCAAACTGAGAAGAGTTAATTTAGTTACAGCCGAAAGGTGTGCAACTTAGCAAGAATAATACAGAGTAACCGTGTATTACAAAAAAAATATGTATATATTAAAAATAATACACTGAATTTCCTTTTTAACTTTTTATTTCCGCTGAGTGGCCACTAAGGTGAGAAGCCAGTCGGAATTCCCGACCCCCCGACCTTGCCAGTCCGCCTCTGTTGTTACCCATTCCTCCACCTCCTGCGCAAACGAACTCTAATAAACACTGCCTGCTGGCCATGCTAATAACATTTGATTGAAAAAGGAGTTTTTGTAACTTTTGTTGATACAGTTTTTAAAGGAAAAAATTATTGATTTTCCCCTCCCGATTTAACCTTAATGCATCTTTCACGACATATTTGACAAACAAAAAAAACCTTCGAAAATTTGTAGTCATCATGTTATCCAGTATGCAAATATAAACAAACGCTGGTTGGTGCATCAATGTTATGCAAACCACCCAAAACCAAAACTGGTGTAAAAAGCCACCAAGTTCCCAAAAGGGTCAGCCTCTAAAGGCAGTGATATCATTCACCCAGGGAAAGGCCGCCAAGGTTAATCCTATTAGCCAAGTTAATCGCACCGACTAATAGTTCGAAAGTTAATTGAAAACTAGAAGATTGCTACTCGTGGTAGCAATCTTCTAAGTTTTCATTTAACGTCCAAAGTATTATTCGGTGTGATTAAGTTGGCTAAGAGGATTAACCTTGGCAGCCTTTCCTTGGGTGAATTATATCACTACCTTCAAAGGCCGATCCTTTTGGGAAACTTGGCAGCTTTTTACACCAGTTTTGGTTTTGGGTGGATATTACAACTTTCATAGGACTGTGAACGTACAAAAGGTTACAACGTCTTATCCTCATCAGTACCTTTATAGAATTTTATATCTATAAATTTTCACATTGATAATTTTCAAATTTACTATTCCTAATTAGCCGTTAGATTAGCCAAATTGACACGGCTTAGTTTATTGTACGACCGACCGTTCTTCACATGATTAAGTTTCTTCAATTCCATTTTTGCAGACACTGGCTAACAATTGCTGATTTCGTTCGCTTCGCTCACTCAATCAGCACATGCCCTTTAGTTGTTTTGTTTATCCCTGAACCTTCCCGTTACTTTTTCAAGATTTCGGCTGCATTAGGATTTATTTTCGATATGATAAGATATGCTTGCAGTTGAAGACACATGTACCTTAGGACTGTGAACATACAAACATTCAGCACACCGTCTTATATTTCACTCTACCTTTTATTTTATTTTTAGGAATTTTACGTCTATAAATAATTAATCGTTTGTGCACGAGAATTTCAGAAAATTGGACAGGAGGAGGAGGCAGAGGCGGCAGCAGAGCGGCTAACAATGTCAAAATGTTACGAAGCTGCAACATGTAACAATGGGGTAACAATAGGCGAGGCACACAATATTGGATTATAGCTCACTCGAACAAGATCCAACGATGGTTGGGTGCCGGGAAACTAACATTGTTGTTGTTTGAGTTAGCTAGCTCGTTGTGGAGAACCAAAATTAAATGGTCTTGATTTTTCCTTAAAGCTGTAAGTTTTAAACCGTAGGGTGCGAAGTTGGGCTTCAAAATTGGGCCGTCGACATGACTGAGTGACTTATTTACTTTTTCAATGCGGGCTTCGGGAAGCCAGTTGAATTGTTTCTGCGATTGTTGCCACATACTGAAACAATCCAGAATCAACTATTCATCGAAATGACGCATGCTAAATTCAGAAATTCGCTAATGTGTTGCCATCAAATAATAATCGTGGGACAAACCTTCGGCGGAACCTAAACATAAGTATCCGTTTCTAATGTTCCGATTGTTCGAAAACAAAAATCGGTGGACAGTGGACACATATAAACTGGAAGCGAAAAAAGCCAACAAATTAACTGAGAAAAACACGGCTTCACCGTTTAGAAAAAAAAACATTCTAATTCAAGCTCGTATCCCCATACTCACAGCCCTTAAGGTACATGAATAAAAACGGATTAGAGTTCACTCGAACGCAACGAACCAGGGCCGTAGCCAGGATTTTATGTTACCCCGCGCTGTGTTAACGAAAACTTTTTTTAGACGAAACCTTGTGTTTTTTGTAAACAGTGTTCCTGTGGTCAGCACCATTGTGAAATTACAGTATCGCACTCCCATACAATTAGACTCCATTCCTCCCCCCCCCCCCCCCCCCCACCAACATTTTCCTTGAATACACAATGACTGACATCCATACACTTGTAAGGTTTGTACGCCGTGGTCTGCCGAAACACTTCGAATTGTATGATTTGTATCACCACCACGTCTTGCTTCTGCTATATTTCAATAGCATAGTTTGGTTCAGATTCTTGCCGCTTTCTGAAGTAATTGTGCAATGAATTGCTTGCTGTTTCTGCTTTCTTGCGTTTTTTAGCGTGCGACGCCATACTACCAAAACAGCAACAATCAAACTGAAACTCATTGACGTCAGCGCTGTGGCCGCAACATATCGCCTACGTAAGAGCATAGAGTCAGGAAATATTATCATCGTTTGCTGGCGTCAATGAGTGCGTGAGTTAGCATGCGGTGTGGAGCTCCTCCATAAGAGTATCCCCCGCAAGTGGGGGGCGGCAGGGGGGAGGGGGGCTGGCTACGGCCCTGTAACGAACTATAATTGGAACTCCAATTCGTAAAACGTAAACCCACAAACACACACAAAATAGACGCCATAAACAGCAAAACGTAACAAAATTGAAAGATAAAAATGCATACACAAAATGAACACAAATTATAGTTTGTTGCGTTCGAGTGAACTCTAATCCGTTTTTATTCGTGTACCTTCAGGGCTGTATGGGGATACGAGCTCTTTTTTTCTTCTAAACGACGAAGCCATTTTTTTTTCAGTTAATATTTTGTTATGAAGAAATCTCTGAAGTTCACTGTTAAGTACGTATTGTTGCGTAATCATCATCTAATGGTGCATCTCTATTCTCACGTAATCTACTACAACGTAAATTACCGATTATTTTGTTGTTCAGTTTTTAGTTCGTCCAGGCTGTTACAATAAATCTAAGGACCAGGGTTGATTGTTTAAGCCATTGTTTCTTGAAATCTTTGGTTGCAACATGGAAAAGAAACAAAATTAAAATTTCATGGTTCCTAATTTCAAAGCCCTTCCACGCATTTTTCCTGACACCTACAAGACCCAAACAAAACAACAAAAGGACAATGGTCAGATCATCATGCATTCACGTGTAAACTTTCAGCTGTGCAGGCCTTCTCAATTTTCACTAGCCATGAGCAATGAGTCTATCGGATTTAACACGGGGCCACCGTTACTAGCTAATAGTCAATAACATAAAAACAACGTTATTTTTTTCTTTATCCCTGCACCTTCCCCTTACATTTGCCACAATTTGAAAGATTTCTGTCGCTTTGGGATTTACCCTCAACATGCCAAAGTATGCTTACAGTTAACAGACACATGTCTGCTAGTGAGGCCGCTTTTTTATCATTAAGAATCAATTTTTTTACATTCGGAAGTCTACAATGGGATGACCTACTGTTACTTGATGGCGAAACACAAGCGTGTGTCTAGATTTGGCTCCACTTTTGTGCATTTAGAATTCCAATTTTACCATTGTTGATCTTTAACTGATTGTCCCACTGCTTTAAGCCATATAACAGAAGAACTAAATGAACTATTGTTATAATTTTAGCACAGTTTTCATGTTAAAACAACACCCATATTTTAACAATGCGCGGTATTTGGTACTGCTGGTATACTGTGAGAACCGGTTTACGGCCTAGCACTACACTACATTATGAACATTTGTAACCAGGTTCATGTAACAAAAACCTCTAACCCATCCGAAGCAACGTCTATGAACTCGTAACAGTAATTTACAAGTCAGTAAGCCCAGACAAAGCTCCGAGCTTATTTCATACTGCAATAACATTGACAATTATTATCAAAGCTTAAATACAAACATTTCATGAAGATTCACAACATCCTGCAGATCGACCAGTCCTTGTATCAGTAAAGGACAATGGTAGAGGGCAGGTGTTCATCAATCTTTGCTTGAATTGGAACACGGAGGCTGCCCAATGGTGAGTTTGCATAATCAGTTCCCGCAGTTCACCACACAGAAAGGAAAACTGGACTGATGTGAAAACTACATATGGTGATTAAGAGTGAAGTAACAATGTTAGATTTAAGTCACACTGCCTCCCTAGTTTCGAAACTAAGATATCAGCATGGATTCCTTCACTCGATTACCAAAAAAAAAAAGGGGTAAGGGGACCACGGCTGCCCACACCTACTTGAAAAGAGAGGCAGAGAATGCATTTATGATACAAAAACAAAGACAAGTTAACCAACACAAGTTAAAAATGCATAAATTTCACAAACGGTTTATAATCTAAATAAACAAATACCCATCTTCTCACACAATTTCATTTCACTTGGTTTATAAAGTGACCACATTGTCTCATGGTAATAACACTGTTCACACAATGTAGTATGTCTCCCATTGTTAGCAGGTTTAGAAATTACCAACAATTACTGCAGCCCTTACCTGTAACTTCTTTGCCATCGGTTGTACAATCAAGTTCATGGTCATGCTCGGGAAACTGTAACTCTTCAAATTCAGAGTCCGGCGATGCAGGTGGTGATTCAGTCATCCTCACCCCTTTCACCTGTAACATTAATAGTAAGATTTTTATTCATTAGGTATTTTTTAAGAGGAGCAGGAGGGAGTCTTCCCTTGGAATTCCACACAAAGCTTACTGTTTGCTTTGTACATTGAAAGTCGAGTTTAATACAGTTCCTAATTTGGATTTTCTTACATGGCAGGTAAAAGTTCAAATTCCACACAGCACTTTACAATCTGCTGTAAGTTTAGTGAGAATAATTCTTTATTTGGACTTTTTTACAGTCGCAAGGCACCAGCCTCAAGACAATCAGCTCTACGTTTAGTTATAGTACAATTCCTCATTTGAACGTTCTTATAAGATAGGAAATGTATCTCCACAGCGGTACGGCAACTTCAAGACAATCGCCTGTATGCTTACTCTAGTTAGTAATTCCTCATTTGGGCTACTTCTCATGAAATAGAATTCTTCCCAGTGCTGGGCGTGTAGGAGACAGCCTGTTGTACGTTTACTCTAGGTACTTCAATTTCCTCATTCGGAATTGCTCAGGGGCTAGGTAAGGCATATTCAACAAAGGTCCGAAGCAGCTTTGTGATAGTTTTTCATGGTTACTCAGATATTCCAACCAAGTGTTAAGCTAAGTGCTGCCCCATTAAAGGTGTTATCAATATGCTGTTAATGTTTACTCTAGATCATTCGACTTCTTAAGCTAGGTGTTTTCATTAAAATGCCAATACTTTTACCCATTTTCTGTTTAATTATACACCTTTATACTAACACTATTAAATGAAACAGGTTTTACATGCTAGAATCGAAAGGATAAGTTGAGCGACGGAGTTGGTTTCACGTTGTATGTTGTCCTGGATCATGGCCATAAAAACAGAATAACATCTCATTGTGGTATAATGCCAACTAATAGCAGAAATTTATGAACACCAAGGAGTCACTGTCTCTCTTCAAATTCAGCAAAAAGGATACTTATCAATATTATTATGTACAGCAAACGACACACAGTGGCACAATGGCAAAATCATACGCTAAAACGCCTTGATGTAAATATTGCATAGAGATAACATGGTCAGGATCCAAACCAATGAACACCGGAACAATACCCCGACACCCCTAGTATTTGAACTTTTTTTTTTAATTTTAATTAAAAGGAAGTACGAAGCACAAGTGCTTATATGTACTTACAATAGCAACATTTTTAAAAATAATAATAAAATAAAAATAATAAAAATAATAATAAACACAACACTAAGCTTAAAATAAAATAAAAGTAAAAGATAGAAAAATTATAATAATAATTATAATAAAACCGACACTTCTAGGGCATACTAAGAAGGTAAAATCAAGTCATAAAGTCCTATACAACACCTATCCAAAAATGCTTGGTTACCGAGATCGCCCTATTTGGGTCCATTATTTTATGATCAAGTATTTAAGTTTGGTAGCCTGTGTCCACTGGCTGCAAGGCGCACGTCTTACTGTGGCCTCATGCAAAAAAAAATTCGGATGCAGCAAGGAGCACCAACCAGTGGGAAAACTTCGCGATGATCGAATTACTTCGAAACTGCAATACCGTCCAATCTTGCCAAGACAAGTGTAGCTTGCAAGACGTCAGACGCGTTTTGCAGGGAAGCGAACCTGGCTCTTTTTTAAAGTCTCTCACTACCCAGCAGCTCTTAACGTTTCCGTAATGAAAATTAAGTTAGAGGTTTTTCTTTTAAATTAAGAAAGCGTAAGAATGCAGCAGAAGTTCCTTTTTTATTATTCCTAAGAAAACCTTGTTTTATTTTCCTGAAACTGGGCAGCCAAAGTATGTTCATTGTTCCCGACTTTTTAAAATAAAACAATAAAAAAATTGGGGTGTAATACGACGATATCTCTGCACCCAAGCGTTTTTGGATAAGTGTTTTATAGGACTTTTTGACTTGTCTTTACCTCCTTAGTACGCCCTGGAAGTTTGTCGGTTTTTTTTCTGAAACACCCTGTATAGTAACAATTTTTCTACATATTTCCCGTTCATATTCTAATTAAATATTTTGTTGTTTTTTAATGAGGATATTTTTTTAGTTAATTTTGTTGTTTTGTTAATCTTGTGGTTAAAAAAGAGAGCTGCCGTTTTCATTCATGCTTTATTTGACTGGAATAAAACACAAATAATTTTGTTTTGAATCCTTTGCAAACGTGCTAGTAGAGATTTTCTTGCATTTCTAACCAATATCTTAAATATGATTCAACCCAAGCATCACACATTTGTTTTTTTTTATTTTTAAAGTTAAGTATGCTACGTAGTGAGTATGGCCTAAAGTTTGGCAATAGTTGTATTTTTTTTATTAGTGATTCAACATGATTCATGTTTCCAATTTCCATCGATATTGAGACCGAGGTATTTTGCATTGTTTACATTTTTTAAAGTAGTGCATTCATCCAAATGAAAGGGATTTTTGTACAAACAAATATGTTTAGGAGTAGGTTTTTTTTGTATGTGGTAACACAAGGTTTAGTAGAATAATAACATAATTTTGCTAGCACCACAGTTGTATTTCATTGAAATCTGTCTGCAGCTATTTAAACATTTTTTTTGTAGTTGTAATCAACAGCATACAGAAAAATATCATCAGCAAATAATATAATATTTTTTATGTTAAGGTCATTGATATACATTTTAAAAAGTAACGGCCCAAGAACTGATCTCTGTGGGACACCGTCATTACATTTCAATTTATCACTAAGTGTATCATTTACCCTAGTGAAAGTCGTTCTTCCTGATAAATAATTTTGTAAGATGTTGTTAATTTTGCGTCTAAGTCCACTTGCTGCAAGTTTATATAAGTCTAAAATATCCCGATTTATGGTATCAAAGGCTTTTTGCAGGTCAACTAGTATAATACTTGCAAATTTTCCCTCATTTAATGCACTCGCAACAATATTATTTACTGAGCTAAGTGCTTCAATAATGCCTTTTTCCTTCTGAAAGCCAAATTGTATTTTGCTTTTAAAAATTGTGTTCTTCACGAGAAAATTCATGATATTATTTGCAAAGAATTTTTCAATGATTTTGTTTATTGCTGGCAAAATTGCAATTATCATAAGTTTGTTTTTGCGCATTTCTTATAAACTGGTCTAATAATTTGTGTCTTTAATTTCTGAGGCCAAACTTCTGTATCTATTATACAGTTAATCAATTTGCAAATAAATTTAGCACTATTACATGCTGAATTCTTAAAATTTTCCATGTAAAAACCATCTAAACCTAACTATATTTCTGAGGCCGTAATAAATAGAGTTAGTAAATGGCCATGACTTCGTTAGACAGACAAAATGCTGCTATCATTATCAGTGGAGAGGGAAACACAACGCAAAGACTCACCGAATGGTTAAATCAATACATACAAATAGTTGTAAATTACACATTTCAGGGATAAAAGTAGTAAATGGGTAAAGCAATTTTTAGTGAATTTTTTTTGGGCTATTGCACTATTTGTGAATAGCGAGAAAGATTCATGAAAAATAGCTTAAGATTAGGTAAGCCTCCAGAAGCACAACTTTCTGCCACTGTCCATAACACCAAAAGTTGGAAAAAAAATTATCTGCAACTAATCTGCCACATGGTTACCATATGATCATTAGTCATATGTTCCTTAGTTTTTATTGAATAACTTCTTAGTGCTTTACCCTACGGATTTGCCTATTCTATCAGTGGAAGGTCTCGTCAATATGATTAAAATGTTTTATCGGAATTTTAAAATCAGTCAAAATTGACGAAATGGCAGAAATTTGGCCAGAATTTGTCCACGTCAGCCTTCCAGTGTCCGAGAAGTATTGTCGGGCACTGGGCTGATTTTGCTCTTTATTATGAACTTATATTTCACTGAGACATTGTGGCGTTTGGCCTATTCA
Organism: Lithobius niger; assembly: GCA_023313725.1. Classification (NCBI taxonomy): domain Eukaryota; kingdom Metazoa; phylum Arthropoda; class Chilopoda; order Lithobiomorpha; family Lithobiidae; genus Lithobius; species Lithobius niger. The sequence continues at coordinate 23,155 of JAHWFP010063210.1, forward strand.
CTCAAGTAACTCCAGAAGACTACTTGGATACTCATTACACCTGGGTCATTACGGTAAGTCAGAAATAAGACATCAGAGAAAATCGTACAACTAGAAATATTGTAGCACAGTAAGACTTAGACACGGCTTAAATGTCAGGGTGTATGAATAATGTTCTGGAGTTTGCTGGTTCGAATCCCTATCACAAACTCTAAACCATTAAGACAAGCCCGACAATTGAGCCATTACATCCTTGAAGAGATGGCTCAAATGGCACAGGTGTCTGGTTAGTCGACTTCACTGGTTTGAACCCTGGCGACATCATCTCAGATCACTTGGTCCATAATCACAGCTTAGCAAACCTGAAACTGCACTATATTAACAGCAAATTACCATACGACTATTAAATGCCCATACACTGTTAAAATTAATTTGATAAAAAAAGATGGTGGGTGGTAACAGAGTTATAGTCCAGGCAGCGTGTTAACGCCTAACATCATAGTGAAAAATTCGGCGTTTATGCGATCATTCACATCTGTGATCTGGGTTTAGTCTAGCATAAATGCAATTCTATTTTGTTCTGCTATTTAAGATTATTAGTTTTAGTTTGCTTTATGTATGAAACTTTTAGTTAATTTTGGTGGAGAAAAACCACGATTTAAGGGGATAAAACATTGTTTTCCTTGAATGTATGAAGCTTTTAGTCAATTTCTAACAGAAAAATTATGGTGTAAAATACTTTATGGTCAGAAATCATGAAATAACTAATTCCAGTCCCCCCCCCCCCACGGTGGCTGTAACTAGGTAGTTTCACGATTTCATACCTTAAGAGCATTTTATGGGTGTGGGCCGTAGCTCTGCCAGGGCTATCAATAGGCGATTTACAGTAGTAGCCTGGATTTAGTATTAACAAAATTACTACTGAGCCAGCATAAGGGCCACACATAAGGTAAGTCACACAGTATAAAAAGGAAAATCTACACAACTTTAAATTCATCTGTAATTACCAGAAACAAACTTCAACAGAAACTTTTGTGTGTGTGGGCTAGCACAGACACAGGAAACTAGAAGGTTTCCTCTATTAAAAGAACAAATTAGTGATGAACAATAGGCCCTACACATTATCTTTCCATAAAACCGTTACGTCATCATTATAAGCTATTCAATGATCCACTCCCAGCCCATTGGAAAATAAATACATACATTTTATTTGAGAGCAGGATATATCACTAACATCTCAAGGGCACAGTAAGAAATTAATTTTAGTTGAAAACAACACCTCTACAAGTAATAAAATAAAATATAAACAAAGTCAGTGCAAATATTTGAAAAAGCAGGAAATCGGTCCCCACAGATGCTACTTTTTTAATCAACACAAGTTAAGCTAAGGTTTTTACAAACAGATGACATCAACACAGTCTACTACAAAGTGGGTTGCCATTTGCAAGCCTGAAGGAGCAGCCTCCTATCAGGCATATGTTTTTTTTCTTCTTGCAAAAAATGATGTCATCTCCAAACAATGTGGTTTTCTTTCTTTTTTAGCTTGGAGCGTAGCTACGAAATGGCACAGAAGACCTAGTTTGCACTATGAGCCAGCCATAACATTTACAAACACTTGTTCTGTATTGTAAAGGAGGCGTAAAATGGGCAGAATTAAATAACATTACACTTTTTGTACAAGTTGTTACATCTTCAGAGGTTCGCACAATTTTTCTTTAAGAATATTTGTTTGAATGAAGTAAATAAAAATAAAGTATCAAGTATACATATTTCATTAAAGGTTCAAAATGCATCAGTTGAGGTATTCCAGCAACTTATATATTCTACCAAAAAGGACAGAAAAGATGAAAATAATACCATTCGGTTAGAATATTAGCTTCAAATTTTTTTTTCGTTTAAATTGAGGTGGACGATATTGCAGAAACCCTTAATCCACCTCAGCAAAAAATAGTCTGACAGCCGGCACAAAACTCAAAAGAATAGTCTGCACAAAATGTTTTTGCACAGAGATATTCTACAATATGTCCGTACTCCAAAACATAATGATGCCACCTTGGCGAATTCAAGATGGCGTCCAAAAATGGCGACGAAAAACGTTATTTGCTCCTAGCGTCTAAACCGTTCATCCGATTGAAAATTAACCTGTTATCAATTGTGTTTAGAATAAGGTTCTATTCATATTTTTTGTAAAAAAAAAAAAAAGGTTCTATTCATATTTTTTGTAAAATTAATCCTTCTTGCTGAAATTCGTTACTTAGGTTATTTTCGGCCGTAAACGCATGTTACATATACAATTCCTGACTTTAAAGTCAGATGCAGTACCCGTTCTAATTCGGATAAATGGACGTGATTAAGCTTAGATGAAAGATGAAGATGTATATTTACCAACAAGGCCAATTAAAACGATTTAAATTAATTAGAAGCTAATCTACGGCAAAGATGGAACTTGTGGTAAAATAGCGCAAAATGCACAGTGTTACACTAGAAAAACTATCGTTGCTTAGCTCCTAATTGATCTGAACAAAAATTGGCTTCACCGTTTAGAAAAAAAGCATTAGAGTTCGTATCCCCATACTCGAAAGCTGTGAAGGTACACGAATAAAAACGGATTAGAGTTTACTCGAACGCAATGAACTATAATTTGAACTCCAATTCCAGGGAACAAGGACTGTTTTTGCTCAGTGGTTATGTCAGAAAGTGAACAGTGAACGCAGTTTGTGTTTAAAATGTTTATTGTTTGTGTGCGTGTGTATGTTTATGTGCACTTAATCTGGGTGTTGTAGCCTACAGGCTTTTTTAAATATTTGTCTGTGTTTGTTGTTTTATATTTTAAGTATGTTTCCTGTGAGTGGCTATATATGTATTTTGTGTGCATTTATAATTTGTGAAATAAGCATACTCCTAATTAAGGCAGTTTTTATTGCCTGTCTTTGTGTATGTATTTTTCCATCCGTTGTAGGCTTTTGCTGTTTACGGCGTCTGTTTGAATGTGTTTTAGATTTTCGTTCTGTTTCATGTGCATGTGTATGTTGTATTTTGTGTGCGCATTTTATTTGTGTGAAGTATCCAACCGTTTTTGTTTGTTTGATTAGTGACGTACATGATTATGTGTGCATGGAGAAGGGCATGTCACAATCCTTGTTCCCTGAAATTGGAGTTCAAATTATAGTTCGTTGCGTTCGAGTGAACTCTAATCCGTTTTTATTCGTGTACCTTCACAGTATGGGGATACGAGCTCTAATGTTTTTTTTCTAAACGGCAAAGCCGTTTTTTGTTCAGTTAATTTGTTGGCTTTTTTCGCTTCCATTTTATTGTAATCGCTATTGTACACCCACTGTCCACTGTACACCCAATTTTGTTTGCGAAAAACCAAAACATTAGAAATGCGTATTTCTGTTCAGGTTCTGCCCAAGCTTTATCCCATGTTTGTTATTTGATGGCAACACACTAGCGTGTGTCTAGAGTTAGCATGTATCAGCTGATGGTTAGTTGATTCTGCATTGTTGCAAGCAGATGCAGTATTATGGCAAACAATAGCGGAAACAATTGAACTAGCTTCCCGAAGCCTGCATTGAAGAAGCAACTCAGTCATGTCGGCGGCCCAATTTTGAGGCCTACAAGGCCCCAAAATTATAGACTTTGCAACCTCTGGTTTAAAACTGAAAGATTAAAGCGAAAACCGAGGCCATTTCATTTTGGTTCTCGACAACGATTGAGTATATTTAATGGCAGCCGCATCCCGAAGCTACCACGACAATGTTACATTCCCCGCGCCCGAGCATCGTTGCATCTGGTTCGAGTGAGCTACAGTCCGATCTTGTGCGCCTCGCATATTGTTACCCCATTGTTACATGTTGCAGCATTACATTCTGGGCCCGCTGCCTGTACAGTTTTTTTTTAATTCTCGTGCGCAAACGAACTCTAATAAGCATTGCCTGCCGGCCGTGCTAATAAATCATTTTAATTATCCTTATTGGAATTCGTATAAGCCTATATCATATCGATTTTTCTGAATTAGAACGGGTGGTGCAGCAGTTTAAGGATGGAACATGTGTAAACTGCCGTGGCTTAGCTCCTAATTAATATAAATAATTTTAATTGCCCTTGTTGGAAATTATTCATCTTCATCTTTCATCTAAGCCTAATCACGTCATTTATCCGAATTAGAACGGGTAGTGCGGCTGTTTAAAGATAGAATATGTGGTAAAATAGAACGAAAAGCACAGTGCTACAACGTATGTAAACTGCCGTACCTAAGCTCGTAATTATTATAAAACGCCTTAATTACCCTTGTTGGAAAATATACATCTTCATAATGGCTTAATCACGCCCCTTTATCCGAATTAGGACGGGTACTGCAGCTGTTGAAAGTCAGGAATTGTATATGCAACATGCGTTAAGAGCCTAAAATAACTTACATAACGAATTTCGGCAAGAAGGATTAATTTTACAAAAAATATGAATAGAACCTTTTTTTAAAGAAATATTATTCTAAACATAATTGGTAACCAATTAATATTCAGATGAACGGTTTAGACGCTAGAAGCAAAAAACCGTTTTGTTGTTGCCATTTTGGACGCCATTTTGAATTCCCAAAAGGTGCCAAGGTGGCATCATGTTTTGGAGTAGGGACATATATTGTAGAACATCTCTGCGCAAAAACATTTTGTACAGACAGTTTTTTTTTAGGTTAGGCCAAAAATCAGCATTTGGAAAAAATATTACACTCTCAAGTTAGCATAGGATTAGTAATCACAACTGGCCTTGTGAGAAAAACATCAAACCCTAATCTAAGAAAAAGGTTGTCTGCCTTACAGGCAATCAAACCCAGGATCTTACAAATCTGAAATGCTTTAATATACATGTATGCAGTAGGTTCTTGCTGGAATGTCACAAGGAAGACATAACTTATTTCTTCAGATTTTTGGCAGCACAACTGACATTCGAACCCAGGACCTTTAGCTTACAGGTCGTACATTTTGACATAAGCGAAAAGTGGTGTGTTCAAATCTTAGCAGGGATAGACGACTTTTCTATCGTTCTCAGATTACTGTGTGATGTTTTCTCACAAGGCAGTTGTGAACGCTTACTAACTTTAAATATGTGATTGCAATCTACCAATTATTATAGATTAACTGAATTTTTAGTGGTGAAGCAAATTGTTAATTAATACGCTACACTCCATTAATGAAACCTGCATTAGAAAAGGGCTACAAAAAGTTATCCAATGTGGGCAGACCTGGTGTATTTGTAATGGTAACTGAAAGAATTAACTACGCAATTGTGATAAGTTTCATTTTTTTTAAATGGTTAAATGCAACAATTCTTCCAATGATTAAGGTTAAATGCAACAATTGCTTCCACTGATTACGGTTAAATGCAGCACTTGCTTCAGTAATTATGGTTAAATGCAACACTTGCATCCAATAAGTATGGTTAAATGGAACACTAGTTTGCAGTGATTTTGGTTAAATGCAACAATTGCTGCCAGCATAATTTAAAGATAGGTAACCTAGCCTTAAAACACAAAACATGTCATTTGTAGTACTACTTTTCTTTAAATATTTACACAATCAAGTCAATTCAATATTTTAGTAATTGTTTCCCGAACTATGTTGTAGTTAGTAGGCTAATCATAATTTTAAAATGAAAGTAAATTGTAACTGATCAGGAATGGAATAAAAGTTTATTCTGTTCTGCCCAGCTAGCTGAATCGTTATTTTTCATTTGAAAAATAATTTACTGAACCCTGCCTAAATAAACCTATTTTTGCCCATCGTGAAATTACGTTGTACAAAGCTGGGAAATATTACGTAGGCTAAAGAAGAAATTAGGAAATCCGTAGAAGTGAGGAAATTTGAGAGTCAGGGACGACGCTAGAATCACTTTACTGGGAAGGTGGCCGTGGGGCAGCAATTTTCGCCAAGGGGGGGGGACCGAAAAATTCTACTTTTGCGGTTACCCCCCCCCCCCAAAAAAAAAAGAATAAAGGTAAAAATAACAATCTTGCAATTCTTTCTCACACCCAAAGTTCTTAACTGTTTTCTACACCATTTTTTTATGAAATAGTTTTAAATTCAGCTGAAAAAAAAAGATGATTTTACAACTCTCAACAGTAACAACTAGGCTTCATTGATGTGACCTCAAGTCCTTCCTGTCGCTGTGAAAGAACCTAACAGTTTTTAAAGTAACCGGAATTTTCTTCGCTTATACGTTTGATATTGATCTGATGGTGGTGGTGGGGGGGGGGGCGAGTACCCCCCTTAGCGTCGTCCCTGTTGAGGGTAAATAGTTAATCAGGAAATCTGAGAAGTGTAATACACAGAGTAAATATAATCTAAACAGTACGGTGCACCTATCACGCAAGATGAATCCCAAATTTTCTCTTGATTTCACTACGCAATATAGAACAGTTTTCGCACCGCCTTCCCATTAATTTAATCATCAACCACACATTTTCCGTAATGTCTGTTACGAGTACTACACAAATATCTGTTACTTTCATATATTTAATTATTTTTTTTCTTTAGTTTAAATTAAAACCAAACTTAGTGCATTTGGCAAACTTTCTTTAATTCAAAATTTTGTATGCCTGTATTGGAAAATGCTTTTTTTTTTTTTTTTTGTTTAAGATGCATGTTGATAAGTTTTGGTAAAGCCATATCCAAATCAAGTTAACAGCAACCGGCAATTGTATGCATCCTTTCCAAAGCAGTGGCGGATCTGAGAATTCCCCCCCCCCCCCCCCCCGATTTTTTATTTTGGGGTCCTTGTAATTTAGCAATTCTATGTGGGGGGGGGGGGGGGAGTTAAGTTTAATACCGCAACACTAAACCGTTAACCTCTGTAGACTCTAGAGTCATCAGTTGACTCCATTCTAGAAAGTTGGTGGAGAGAGAGAGAGAGACAAGATTGAGACAGGTTTGAGTTAACTGCAGTCTGCGAGCGATGGTTTGTGAAGATTTAAAATGAGTAAAGAGTAGAAAACTGAAGTTTAGAAGGGGGACTGCTGTGAAATTGAATTTTTCTTTGGGGGGGGGGGGCGGGGGGGGCCACAATATTGCCGGCCCCCTTGTTGGCACCTTGCGGGGGCCTCAGATCCAACACTGTTCCATAGTGCTAGTTTGATCTTTTTTTAATTCAAGTCAATTTAAAATTCTTCACACACAAAAATTAAAGAAAGTTAACACACTGACACATTTTAGAAAAGCAACCAGCACTAGATTCTTAGGGAAAAGGATGATCATATTAACTCTTGATGGCCTCAACCTAGAAGCAGGAGCTATACGACATTGATGTTGTTACTATAAGATCTGTAAGCACACCAAATTTTATATCTCCAGGACATATAATTTCTGAGCTGATATGTGAGGAACCTTTTCACTTACAAGACTGAAAAACAGGATCTCTGTAGAAGGCTTCACACGTTACAGAACGTAAGTGCTCTATGTGTGAATGTTAATGTGTTCCAGCAGAAGATCTATCTGTACTGGATACAAAGCATTTTGTGACCAATTCTAAAGTGCTTACCTAATTATGACGCCCAAAGTGTAGCCTAACAGAAGAAAAGCTGAACAATTCGCAGGCACCCCCAACTCTCAAGTCGTCAGGAAATTATAAGAACCAGTTGAGTTTTAATTTTGGGGGTACGAAGATGAAT